>JAVSCE010013560.1:0-175828 GCA_032199065.1 Smutsia gigantea | reverse complement strand
CAATTATGAATGGAATTGTTTTTCTGATTTCTCTTTCTGTTAGTTCATCATTAGTGTATAGGAAAGCAACAGATTTCTGTGTGTTAATTTTGTATCCTGCAACTTCGCTGAATTCAGATATTAGTTCTAGTAGTTTTGGAATAGAATCTTTAGGGTTTTTTATGTACAGTATCATGTCATCTGCAAATAGTGACAATTTGACTTCTTCTTTACCAATCTGGATGCCTTGTATGTCTTTGTTTTGTCTGATTGCCGTGGCTAGGACCTCCGGCACTATGTTGAATAACAGTGGAGAGAGTGGGCATCCCTGTCTTGTTCCCGATCTTAGATGAAAAGCTTTCAGCGTCTCGCCGTTAAGTATGATGTTAGCTGTGGGCTTGTCATATATAGCCTTTATGATGTTGAGGTACTTGCCATCTATACCCATTTTGTTGAGAGTTTTAATCAGGAATGGATGCTGAATTTTGTCAAATGCTTTTCAGCATCTATGGAGATGATCATGTGGTTTTTGTTCTTCTTTTTGTTGATGTGGTGGATGATGTTGATGGATTTTCGAATGTTGTACCATCCTTGCATCCCTGGGATGAATCCCACTTGATCATGGTGTATGATCCTCTTGATGTATTTTTGAATTCGTTTTGCTAATATTTTGTTGAGTATTTTTGCATCTACGTTCATCAGGGATATTGGTCTGTAATTTTCTTTTTTGGTGAGGTCTTTGCCCGGTTTTGGTATTAGAGTGATGCTGGCTTCATAGAATGAGTTTGGAAGTATTCCCTCCTCTTCTATTTTTTGGAAAACTTTAAGGAGAATTGGTGTTATTTCTTCTCTATATGTCTGGTAGAATTCAGAGGTGAATCCATCAGGTCCAGGGGTTTTGTTCTTGGGTAGTTTTTGATTACCAATTCAATTTCGTTGCTGGTGATTGGTCTGTTTAGTTTTTCTGTTTCTTGCTTGGTCAGTCTTGGAAGGTTGTATTTTTCTAAGAAGTTGTCCATTTCTTCTATGTTTTCCAGCTTGGTGGCATATAGATTCTCATAATATTCTCTTATGATTCTTTGTATTTCTGTGGGGTCCGTCATGATTTTTCCTTTCTCATTTCTGATTCTGTTTATGTGTGTAGATTCTCTTTTTCTCTTAATGAGTCTAGCTAGGGGTTTATCTATTTTGTTTATTTTTTCAAAGAACCAGCTCTTGGTTTTATTGATTTTTCTATTGTTTTATTCTTCTCAATTTTATTTATTTCTTCTCTAATCTTTATTATGTCCCTCCTTCTGGTGACTTTGGGCCTCATTTGTTCTTCTTTTTCCAATTTCAGTAATTGTGTCTTTTAGACTATTCATTTGGGAATGTTCTTCCTTCTTTAAATAGGCCTGGATTGCAATATACTTTCCTCTTAGAACTGCCTTTGCTGCGTCCCACAGAAGTTGTGGCTTTGTGTTGTTGTTGTCATTAGTCTCCATATATTCTTTGATTTCTGTTTTGATTTGGTCGTTAACCCACTGATTAATTAGGAGAGTGTTATTAAGTCTCCATGTATTTGTGAGCCTTTTTGATTTCTTTCTAAAATTTATTTCTCGTTTTATACCTTGGTGATCTGAGAAGTTGGTTGGTAGGATTTCAATATTTTTGAAATTACTGAGGTTCTTTTTGTGGCCTAGTATGTGGTCTATTCTGGAAAATGTGCCATGTGCACTTGAGAAGAATGTGTATCCTGTTGCTTTTGGGTGTAGAGTTCTGTAGATGTCTGTTAGGTCCATGTGTTCTAGTGTGTTGTTCAGTGCCTCTGTGTCTTTGCTTATTTTCTGTCTGGTTGATCTGTCCTCTGGAGTGAGTGGTGTGTTGAAGTCTCCTAAGATGAATGCATTGCTGTCTATTTCCTCCTTTAATTCTGTTAGTATTTGTCTCACATATGCTGGCGCTCCTGTGTTGGGTGCATATATATTTATAATGGTTATATCTTCTTGTTGGACTGACCCCTTTATCATTATGTAATGTCCTTCTTTATCTTTTGCTACTTTCTTCGTTTTGAAGTCTATTTTGTCTGATACAAGTACTGCAACACCTGCTTTTTTCTCTTTGTTGTTTGCATGAAATATCTTTTTCCATCCCTTCACTTTTAGTCTGTGTATATCTTTGGATTTGAGGTGAGTTTCTTGTAGGCAGCATATAGATGGGTCTTGCTTTTTATCCATTCTGTTACTCTGTGTCTTTTGATTGGTGCATTCAGTCCATTTACATTTAGGGTGATTATTGATAGGTATGTACTTATTGCCATTGCTGGCTTTAGATTCGTGGTTACCAAGGGTTCAAGGGTTGCTTCTTTACTATCTAACAATCTAACTTAACTTTCTTGTTAAGTTATTGTAAACACAGTCTGATGTTTCTTTCTTTCTCTCCCTTCTTATTCCTCCTCCTCCATTCTTTCTATAATAGGTGTTTTATTCTTTGCCTTTAGTTAGTATTTGGATGGTCTGCTTTCTTTGCTATGATTTTATTTTCTCTGGTGACATCTTTTTAGCCTTAGGTGTGCTTCCATCTAGAGCAGTCCATTTAAGATATCCTGTAGTGGTGGTTTATGAGAGGCAAACTCTCTTAACTTTCGTTTATCTGGAAATTGTTTAATCCCTCCATCATATTTAAATGATAATCGTGCTGGATACAATATTCTTGGTTCGAGGCCCTTCTGTTTCATTACGTTAAATATATCATGCCATTCTCTTCTGGCCTGTAAGGTTTCTGTTGAAAAGTCTGATGATAGTCTGATGGGTTTTCCTTTGTAGGTGATCTTTTTTCTCTCTCTAGCTGCCTTTAATACCCTGTCTTTATCTTTGATCTTTGCCATCTTAATTATTATGTGTCTTGGTGGTGTCTTCCTTGGGTCCATTGTGTTCGGAGATCTATGAGCTTCGGTGGACTGCGAGACTACTTCCTTCCCCAGCGAGGGAAAGTTTTCAGCAATTATTTCTTCAAAGACACTTTCTATCCCTTTTTCTCTCTCTTCTTCCTCTGGTACTCCTATAATGCGAATATTGTTCCGTTTGGATTGGTCACACAATTCTCTTAATATTCTTTCATTCCTAGAAATCCTTTTATCTCTCTCTGCCTCAGCTGCTCTGTACTCCTGTTCTCTGTTTTCTATTCCATTAACAGTCTCTCGCATCTCATCCATTCTGCTGTTAAGCCCAGTCGATCGCTTGTCTGATTTCTGTATTGTCTTTCCTCAGTTCCCTCACTTCCTCCCTCAGCTCTTGCACATTTCTCTGTAGGTCCATCAGCATGGTTATGACTTTTATTCTGAATTCTTTTTCAGGGAGGCTGTGCATTTCCATCCCTTCAGACTCCCTCTCTGGGGTTGTCTGGTTGATTTTGGTCTGAACCATATTCCTCTGTCTTTTCATGGCTGTATAATTTGGTCAGTGATAGTTGCCACGTATGTCAGCTGGGCTCTTTAAGACCGCCTCTTGGGGTGCCGAGTCCTCTCGGGTGTAGCTGCACGCTGTGCGCTTTCCTGTGTATTCTCGTCTCTCTTTTAGGAATAGATGTATTTTCTGTGTTTTCGTAGATAAATATAGTGTTGGGAGGAGATTTCTGCCGCCCTGCTCACACCGCCATCTTCCCGGAAGTCAAATATGATGGTGTCCTTTTGATGCACGAAAAGTTTTTCATTTTAATGAAGTCAGGTGTATCTATTTTTTCTTTTGTTGCCTCTGCTCTTGGTGGCATATGTAAGAAACTATTGCCAAATCCAAAGTAATGAATATTTTTTAGAGTTTTATAGCTGTGAGCACTTATATTTAGGGTCTTGATCCATTTGGAGTTAATTTTTGTATATGATGTAAAGTGAGGGTCCAACTTCATTCTTTTGCATAGGAATATCTACTTTTCCCAGTACTATTTGTCAAAAAGGTTGTCCTTTTCCCACTGAATGGTCCTGGCAGCTGTGTTGAAAATTAGTTGACTATAGATGTGAGGGTTTATTTGGGGCTCTCAATTCTATTCTCTTGGTGTCTACATCTTTATCCTTCTGCCAGTACAATGTTTTTATTACTTGTGACTTCACAAGTTTTGAAATCAAGAAGTGTGAGTCCTCCAACTTCGTTCTCTTTCAAGATGTTTTGGGTATTCAGAGTCCTTTGAAATTCCATATAAATTTTAGGATGGGATTTTTCTATTTCTGGAAAAAAATGCCATTGGCATTGTAATGGGAATCGTATTGAAATATATAGATGCTTTGGGTAGTACTGTATCTTAACAATATTAAGTCCTTCAACCCATGAACATAGGATGTCTTTAATTTCTTTAAGCAATAGTTTATAGTTTTAAGTATCCAAGTGTGTGCCTTCTCAATTAAATTTATTCCTGTTTTATTATTTTTTGTTATTGTAGATATATTGTTTTCTTAATTTCTCAAATTTTTCATTGCTAGTATATAGCAATACAAGTGATCCTTGCATATTGGTTTTGTATCCTGTAATTTTGCTGAATTTGTTTATTAGTACTGGCAGTTTTTTTGAGAGCTTTAGGGGTTTCTCCATATAAGACTATGCCACTTCTTCCTTTCTAATTTGGTTGCCTTTTATTTATTTTTCTTGCCGAATTACTCTGGCTAGGATTTTAAGTACTGTATTGAATGGAAATGCCAACAGAGGGGGGTATGCTTATCTTGTTCCTCATATTAGGGGGGAAACTTTCAGTCCCTCACCATTGAGTATATGATATTACCCACTAAAAGAATAAATGGTAATTTGTATTTTCCTTTCCTTCTCATCTCCCCCATCTCAATACAGAAGAATGATAAAACTTGATTTAAAAGATCAGGGGACCACTTTTCAAATCCATTCCTTTCCTCCAATTCAACATGAGTAATTATATTTGTCTCCATAAATATCTGTTTAAAGCAAATTATATAAACATAGCATGTTTTGATATGCCATATTTAAGGCTAGATGACATGACTCATTTTATAACTTGTACCAATATGGAAAAGTGAAATTTGGATCATCCCAAATAAATGGAAGTAAATCAACCCACTTCCCTCCTCAAACCTTTTATAACAAAGTATTTATTGAACAAAAATAATGTAACAGTAAAAATGATACATGTATTGAATGAAGATATGCAGTCATAGGAAAGGTGCATACAGAGACCAACATTTAGTTTATAGTTCTATAAAGGTTTAGCCATAGCAGCTTAACACTGTTCAAGCAGACATCAAAAGGGGGAAAAAGTTATTTAATATATTCTTTGAAACTTAACTTTCTGACTAAAATACTTGTTAAGCACACACACACACACACACACACACACACACGAGGCAGAGCTATAGGGATTATACTTCAATACCTCCATCTATGTTATAGTGAGTTTTTTGATCCATTAAAAATTAAAGTATTTTTCCATTTCTAATAAATGGAGCTAAAGCACATTAATAACTGTAGTATTTCAAGGAAGGGAATAAAAGCATCAGCTTTATAATCATTTGAGTATTTCCAATCAGTATGTACATTTAAAAATAATATTTCTGATTGAAATTTTTGTATGTTAATTAACTTCCTTAAGTTTCTCTATAAGAATGTTGCATTTGGGGTACATTCTTTTCTTATCTGACAAATTTTTGTTTAATGCTCCGTTTTTTTCTACCTAACATATAGTTTTGGACCAGTAGTTACTTACAGCTAAGCAAGGGAAAATAGAACTGGAATGAGCACCAGGCCTTGCTCTAATGAGCTGTGGCCTTAGATAACTCCCAGCTCCTGCTTTGCAGTTGTCCTTATCTGGGAATCAGTGACGGGATCATTCTCAAAAGGCCCCTTCTTGCTCTAACATTTTATGTTTTTGGTAAGTATTAGTTCGCTAGATCAGCCCTTTTAGTTTAGTACAGACTTATTCTCAGCCTGTGAGGGAGTGATGGTAGTGTCTGTTAGTGGATTTAGTAATCAGCCCAACTTTATATTCAAAGATGCATATTAAGGGTGTTCGGATTTTTTTCTCCTTACATAGGAGATGCTCAGTTCCAGCTGAAAATCTCAAAATTTATAAGTATCATAACAAAATTTTAGATTTTTTTGTACGTTCAGAAACTCT
The DNA here is from genome assembly GCA_032199065.1 of Smutsia gigantea. Lineage (NCBI taxonomy): Eukaryota > Metazoa > Chordata > Mammalia > Pholidota > Manidae > Smutsia > Smutsia gigantea. The sequence continues at coordinate 169,741 of JAVSCE010013560.1, read as the reverse complement.
GTTTTTACAAGCTTTATTTTGTACCCTTTCTTATAATCCCTGCCCTTTAACACCTGGTTTGGATCAGTTATTTAGCTACATCTCAAATTGATCTCTGTTACTTATAGTTAAGGATGATAATTAACTTGATCTTGAACTGAAACCGCTGGACACTTTCCAGTTCTCTTATCTTACATTAATATTTTCCTAGTTCATGTACAGAACAATTCCTCAGTGTGGTGCCTGTTGATATTTTTGAAGGAACAGAAAAAATTTGTATTACCACTGCTTTAAACTACACTATATAAAAGAATTTACTGCTGAGTGTTCCTAATTGTTATATAATCAGTTCAGTTCCATAATGAGGTTCCTGAAGAATTTTACATTTTGTCTATCAGATTTAATTCATTCTCACCGTAAACTTGGTAATACATACGGAGTGTATTCTACCTTAGTCTCCACAAGCAAGGCTATATATACCTACATGCAAAGATACCTGGTGTAACAAAATCGGTTCTTTGTTGTTTTCATCACCAGCCTATGAGCCTCTTCCAAAGCGTAGGATTTTTAAATGTTAACTACAGTTCCAGGGATGTAGAGAAACCCTAACTTATATACAGGAAAAGTATGAGGCGTGTCATTCTGTATGGAAAACTGGGAGAACCAGGGCTAACTTTTTGAAATAAGAATATGCTAACCTATGAAATACTCCAGGGCATAAGTAGAATGAACTTGATGTAGGTTTCTATCTCAGATTTTTGTCTGAGAGGTGTCTAAAAGGTTGTAAACTGCTAGAAGCCTAGCTTTTCATTTTTAAAAAAATGCACTTTAGAACATTTTCTTTTATGAATGTTTATTGTCTAAATATGGCTTAGTTTCTTTTTATAAAAACATTACTTGGACATTACATTTATTGAATTTTAGTTCAAAAGAGGTTCTAAGGCAATTCTTATACAAGTGAAAGCAAAAATGAAAAATATGAATATGCTTTCATATTGCCTACTTGTGAAAAATAATGAAATTCTATTAGAGAGCTGTTTGATATGTTTGTCTTTCAAACATTTTCTCTTAATTCTAAAAAATATAAACATTTACATAAAACTAAATGCAAAGAAAGGCACAGCTGGTTATAGTGTATATAAGCACAATTCAGCATATGCAGAATTAAAGAGAAGAAAAGCTTCACATCCTTATTAGTTACACTGAAAACCATTAAGAAAAGTTCTTCACTGTCAACAGTGTTCAACACTTAAGATATAAAAAACAAAAACATTAAAATTCACTTAATGCAAAACAGATCTTCATATATATGTGAATATAAAAAAGGTTTTAAAATGCTAACATAAATCTAGACCATCCATGTTATGAAAAGTGCAAACCAAATTAACAGGGTTTCACAACGTCCTTCTCATGACACAGGTAAACTAGCCCATGAGGATAAACTTGTTTCATCAGTTAATGAGTCTTTAATTGTGGTCAGATGTCATCAGGATTTCTGAGAGTTTGAAGAAAGCAGTACTGGAGAAGCAGCTCTGTCCAGACTGGGGATTGGCACTGGCATGTGGCCGTTAAGCAGTGTTGGAAACTGTAGGGGACAAAAGATTTTTAAATTATTGCAAATCCATTGGGAAGAATTTGAGTTCTTTACATTCCTAGACAGACCATAGTGGATCAGTTCTCTTGTCACCTCTATGATAGAGGTCAGTTGCCAATTATTTTACAGAATGGGTAATTGGAAGATCACAGTGAGATCAAGATTACATACAGCAAACAAGACCCAGAAAATGTCCCTTATTATTTTATATGCCTAGGTTACTAGAAAAAAAAAAAGACGTGTACTTTATATGTTGTTGAAACATATTGTAATACTGTTTTAAAAAGTTTCCAAGCTACTCAGACTGCTGACTTGCTTTAAATACTAAGAAAAAAAATTGAAAACCACAGTTGACTCTTTACGTATGAATCAATAATTTCTAATACTGCATTTTAAAACAAACATGCTTCTCAATAATGTTAAAAATGAGGAATGTCTCTATCTTAACCTTTATTGGGCTGAGAAAATATTCTAATTAAAATGATAAATAATATCAGATTTAACAGATCACCCATAGTGGCAAACCTTAAAGAGTAAAAGTTTCTGTACTGTTGGTAACTGAGATAATAAATGAAAGTATAGCTTTAATAACAACTGTCAGGTCTGAAAGAAATATAGCAGCTATACTCCCAATTGAACAATAATAATTAAGGTCTCCTTTTAAAACATGACTGTTCGAACTAGATTTTCATTATCTAGGATGGTATGTGTCAGAATGATCTCTTGGGCTGTCTTCTAGCTTAATTCTTATTTATATTAAACTTCACAACACTAAATGTCAAACTATAGAGACCTGCACATGTCAAAAGTATACTAAGTAGTTACAGAAGAAGTAAATACACTTTTGCAATTCTCAAACTATTCCAGCTGCTTTTATGTGTGTATTACAGTTTATCAATGGCTGTCATTTCATTTGCTATCTAGAGCCTGTAAATTTGGTTACCCCCGTTTTATAGATGAGTAATAAGTTCTGACTGGCTAATAGCTGAAAAGCAGTAATGCCAGGTTTTAAATTCTGTCTGATTGAAAGATATGCTGTGCTTCATACCAAACTGCCCAGCTTATTTGGGAGGGGTGGGGGTGCTTTTTACTGTTTCCATTTGTTTAATGATTATTGGCCATAGTCAAGGTTTTGGGGGTTTTTTGGACACTTTGGAATTTTAATTTTTTATAGAATTTTTTCTATTTCAACTGGTTATCAAATCTGTTTGCATATAGCTTATATAAGATTCATGCTTCCTAACCACTCCTCCTATTCACTTAGAATGAACACTAGAAGAAGAGCAGGTTTGAGTTTTCAGCTTTTAGTTTAGTTCCATCTTCTCTCATTTTGGTTTTTGTCCATCTTACTGGTGTTTTCCAGCTTTTGGTTTTGTTAATCTGTTTTTAAAAACATATTACTGATTTCTGCCCTTGCTCTTTATACACTCAGTTGTCATGGGTGCTCTTGGTTATTGGCTCTCCCTATCCCCAAGTCCCTTTTCTTAAATTGCAATCTTCCCAAACTTTTATTGTCAGCCTTCCTTTCTACTATAGTGTACTCAGTCATTTCCTGCTGTCGGACATCCCCACAAACCTGCTCTTCTGTGCGCACTGTTAAGTCAGTGGGAGTAGAAGACAGGAGCATGACCCTAAACTTGAATCAGGGCTCTGCCACTTACTAACATGTAGTCGTGGGCAAATTAAGGAAAATAAGGCCCAATGATGTCACTCATCTTTTCAAATAGAATTTATTAGGTGTATTAAATGAGAAGCCATGAAGAGTGTTCAGAACAATATCTGGTATACTAGTCTTCAATAAATGTTGTTACTAAGCACTTCCAGTCTTTAACTTGCTTAGTAATAATCTTTGCCTGTTCCTGTTCTATCTGTTTCTCAAACCCAACTAAAAGTCTTCCTGAAATGTCTTTTAAATATACTCTTATTTCCATTGCTTAATCCAAAAGTTGATTCTCCATTCAGAATTTGTAGGAGAGTAAATTTCCTCAAATCTTTCTACCCCTTTATCCTTTCTCTTCATTTCTTCCTCCACACTGATAGTAGTATGGTAGGTTCTCTATTTTACAAAGGTATCACTGTCTCCAGCTAAAAAACCTTCCCATCGTTACAATCACTTAACAGCAGGTTAAGATGGAAGATCCTGAGCACACTGTCCAAGGCCTGCGGCTGCTTTGCCAACTAGGCCCTTCCTGAACAGACTATGAAATCTTCCTGCACAATTCATGCAGCTCTGTTAATCTAGAATGTGTTTTTCTCCATCTGTGCAAACCCTGTCCCTTCCTCCTCGCTCAGATGCCGCTTCCTTGAAGCCTTTGTCCAGACTCCAGCTAGAAAGAGCTCCTCCTGTGGGTTCTTGTAGCACTTTATTTACACCTTTATTACTCACATACTGCATATCCCCTACAGCCCCTGACTCAGAGCATTGCAGATTATGTCCCCAGTTAATTTGTTAAATTAAAAATTACAAAAAGAATCAATTGAAAACTTAATTAGCTCCACTTTATTTCAAGATATTATCTGTACCTACTACTAGGTGTATTCCAGATTTGATTAAAATATTTTTCAAAAGCAGAAGTTATACTATAGACAAAGTCAGAATGCCAAACTGGTTAAAACCAATCTCACTTTATGGGTAAATCAAAGTTGTATTTTTAGATTTAGTACAGTGTTTCTGGCATCTCTCCTTTACTAAAACATGCATAGCTCTTCCCTTAAAATTTTCAGTATCTGCTATAACAATTATATCAGGAGACTTTCTGTGCAGAAACTCCTCAGCTTTATGAACTGTTACCCTAAAGATTCTGATTTACTTTACTAATCATCAAAACAGGAAATTTACCAGCATTATCTAAAATGTATTGTAGGCCCGATATGTTTTTTCTCCCTCCAACACATTTAGAGCATGGAAAAGTTTATTTTTAAGCTAAATTATTTTCATTGAAGGGGCATTGTTGATGGTAATCTGAATTTTGAAATGCTCTCATTTGAAATGTCTAATTTTAACATCAGAAAGTACTACTCCTCTTACATGTTTTGTTATTTACCATTTCAAAACTGCTGCTTTCAGCTTTTACCATACTCAACTGTTCTTCTCATAAGAAGAGTAGTATTTTAAAAGGTACAAAACTATTTATCCTTGGTCTCATGGACCTCAGTCATAAAAAGAGGGCCCAAGGCCAAGTCAGACACTCTAACACGTTTACATACTTTTTTCAGGGATTTTTTCCGAATGGCTCCAATAGAGAGTACAGGTGCATTCTGTGAAACTAAAATTAGAATTCTAAACATAAATTAGGAATAACTGGTCTGGAGTGGTTCTCAAAGTGGTTTCCAGAGCAGCCACATCACTAGAAATTGAAAGAATATTACATCAGACTCTATCCTAGACCTAAATCAGAAACTCTGGAGGGGGCCCAGTAATCTGTATTTCAACACACCCACCAGCTGATTCTGTTGCACGCTAACTTTTGAGAGCCACTGGTCTCAAACCGTTACTACTGTTGGGAGTAATGGATTGGAAAAGGTTCACTATCTAAGACAAAAGACACCAAAGGAAAACCATTCCGTTAGTCCTACAGAGGCCTTGTGTTAGGTTCTAGGATTAGACTAATAATATTGCAGTCCCTACCCCCACTGAGCTTATTGTACATATGCACCAAGTCCCTCCTTTCTGCTCTACTCAGGAGCTCTAATACTAGAATAATGCTGCTGCAGTCTGGACACCTTCCAGAAATAACATCTTTTAGCTCCTGATCAAAAGATATATCTAATCTAAAACTTTCCTAGTACTACATTTGCTTAACTGCTTTTTGCTCACTACTTCTGGTTTTTGGTTTCCCTGAATTAAAATGGCTAAGAATCAACATATTGGATGTGCATAGCTCAATTTCTTGTGATGGGAAGAAGGGCCAGGAAGAGAAACCTGATTACTCCAGGGATATAGACCCATCATGACACCCTACCTCAACCCTAAAAAGAAACTAGAGAAGCAAGATAGCAATCAAAACCTTAGCTCCACCCTTCTTCCAACGAAACCCTAAATCCCAGGATGTACTATTCCTGGCACAAAGGAGGTAAATATTAATTTCGATAAGGAAAATGATCAAATCAAAAAATCACGGAGACCTAATCTTTTTAACTTTCTTAGACATCTCTTGACAAATTCTTAGGCATCCATAGATTTGGTCAGTGATAATTACTGAGCATGATTTGTGTACCAAACTGTGCTAGACACGGGATACACCACAGTGAACAAGATGCAGTTCTGGCCTTTTGGCAGAGCCAGTCTAGTGGGGGAGACTACCAGATGAACAGGCAGTCATAATACAAAGTGGTTCGTGCTAGATGCAGTGGGAGCAAAGGAACTGCAGTTAGTTTGGGGTGAGCTACACTGGAAAGCAGGCATGGGATACAGGGTGGCTGAGACAGACAAGGCTAGAGTTAGACCGGTAAAGGAGTCTGCACTTTATCCAGCTTTACTTCATTCCTGTCCTTAGGATCCTTTCTACTCTACACTCACATATTCAAACAGTAACTTCTTGGTCTGTGAGTAACAATCTTGGGTGTTAAAGAGGAAATACTGATTGTCACATAATAGCAAATGATGCTACTGCAAGATTCTAGTGTGAATGAATAAATGTGCCTACCTAGTATAGAGACTTTTGCAAAGTAAAGCATCTAAGACTAATTCGTTTTTAATCAAATGCCCTAAATGTTCCTTTCTTATTATGGAACAGGGAGAACTTGATGACGATTCATTGAATTATGCAGATAACTCTTCTATTATAGTATGGAAAGTCTGTTCACTATTTTTATTTTTCAACTTACTTCAAGTGATATCTATGTTGATTAATAGATGAATATTTTAAAGGCATATGAGATTTTATAAGATATAATTTTTTAAATTTTGCCTTTTCCAGCCTCATTAACATAAAGTCTCTTTGGAAACCTATCACTGTAACCAGACATAGGGCAGAACTGTTACCTTTGCAGGATTTACTGGGGAAACACATCCCTTAGAAGTTTGATGTTTAAAAGTTTGTTTCCAAATGCTCACCTGGAACAGCGTATTTGGCCCTTGCAGTCGGGCAGGACTCAGTGGAGCAACTGGACTAAGGCTGCTCCAGAAATGTATGCTTGAGAGCAGTGGACTCGGGGTCAGAAGCAGTCCATTTGGTGTCTGGGAAAGAAAGCACATAACAGTTTTTGGTATAGGTATCCCCTCACTCCAGCTGTGATCAGTAGTGCAGCAAGGTACACTAGCTATAAACCAAGAAACAGGCCTATCTTAGGAAGATCTGACAACTTTGTTATTCCTGTAAGGCTGCACACAGTTTTAGTTTTCTTCAATGCTATTTGTATTAGCGATTTTAGAATGGAGAGTGGTACAAGTTAATTTCCCTAAACATTCTAGTGGAAAACTCAAGTTTGTAGCAACTTTTGTCCATATGGTTTCTTCAATTTGCTTCCCCTCCTACATTAACCAAGATTTAGTGTATGTGCAAAATAGGACCCCACGAAGGAGCTTTATTTTATCCATTTTCTTATTTTTCTACAGTGAACATCCATTCTTGGGTTACAAAAAACACACGTTTTAAAGTGCCTCCTAAGCTTCACTTCCCTATCAGTAAGCAGCCCTTTAATACTTTAGGATCTGCTGCTAAAATGCCCTGTAGCAGCTTCTTCAAAAGCTCTGAACTGGGTTTTCCAGATTTCACTCTGGATGTGGGGCTGATGAGGATTCATCTCCCTGGGCAATGGTTTGAGGGGGAAAAAAATCCCTTCTTGTCAACTTGGTGTAAAGCCAAAACTCTTGGGTTTCCTGGGAGGGTGCCAAGGACCGCATTTGCTTGCACATACAAATCCTGGCAGCAGGAATCCTAGCCTGCAAGCCAGCTAGAGGGCAGAAGAAAACAACCCACCCCAGCTGGTAAGTCTGCATGGCTTTTATCCTCAGAGGAGGCCAACTTCCTGGCCCAGGGTGGTTCTGCACCTTTGGGCACTAGAAGGAGCCCCACAGTGGTTCTGTGATGTCAGTCGGTGCTTTGTGTAAGAACCACAGCAAAGGCACTAGCATTTCAGATTGCATCATGCTCGATGCTCAAGTGTTATGTTTTCCTAGAATTGGCCTTAGCAGCCTTGTCAATTATCAGGAGCATTTGGTTTAAACAAGTTGAAAGGTTTGCTCTGTTCAGTGGAAAGGAGACAAACATCCAAAGGTCCTCAAACTGTGAACTAATTTATACTAAATTATTTGGGTCTTTGGTTCCACAGCATTTCTTACATTTCAAATGGCCTATGAGGTTACTAGGATAAATACAAATCTTGGATAAGCTTCCCAGTTCTAATCCAAGGCAATCTCACAAATGTGCCAGGCCATCTGGCCTACCAGTTAAGACTAACAGTTCAACATGGGCTCTGCCAGGGCTCCAGCCTTAGAACCACTACACACTAGCTAAGTAACCTCTCTATGCTTCAGTTTCCTAATTTTTAAAATGGGGAGAAAAAAATGCCTACATTACAGAATCGTCAAGAAGATTAAGTAAGATGATCTATGTAAAATTCTTAATTTGTGTCTGGCACATAGCAAATGCTCAACAAGTGTTTAAGACTGTTATAATTAGCAGTTAACTAAATGTGTTCCTGACATATTTAATACTTCTATTCATGGGAGAAACTGTATTAGAAAAGTACTTAATGTTTTCAAACTAACATAGTCAGCCAGTACTTTAAGGCTCCTCAGTCATATTAGGCTAAAGTCCCCAAGCTCAGGTGATCTAAGGACTGTATTTGCATGTTACTCTGGAACCAGGTTCCAATCCCAGTATGCCACGTTAACATTTAATAACCAGTGTGTTCAGGGTCTCCAAGTTTACCTACCAATAAAGCTCTCAAAGCTCTAAAGAGATAATGAGTCTTGCAAACTACAAAACATAGCTATCTTTCTCTCATCCATGGCCATAGACATCCATTCCCTTTCAATCCTTTGAGGAATAAATGAGATGTAGAATTTGTATTTTCATAGTCTAAAATGTATACCCAGGCCTGGATTTGGGATGTCTGCACATTTGTTTCTAAAGGGTACAGGATATTCTCAGAATACAGTAGTCTTCTGTTTCTCATGCTTAATATGTTTGAAATGTCTTCTTTAATATGTGCAGTTAAATATTGTGACATGACCTCCTTCACTCTTCTCCCTCCTCTCCCTGTTCTCCCTGAAGATCCTGTGGCTGTAAAGAAAATCTATTTGGTTGCTCTTTTAAGGAAAGTTCCTATAACACCTGCCCTGGCTTATCTCCCATACAGTGTGAGCTTTCAGAGTTTCTTCACAAGCTCTTAGGCAGGGTAGGCTGAGCCAGGGCTAGAGGCTAAAGAAAGTAGTCATAAGCAAAACTGTTTACTCTTCCTTCACCAAAGAATGTCTTAATAAATGGGCCCTTCAGAATGTCAGACAGTAAGTTCCTAATCACTTTTTTTCTTAACATTTTCTGCCTGATATTACAGTAATTTGCATATTTTTAATATAACTTTCTGTAGCTTCTAAAGTATCTTGCTTATCTTTATTTCTCCTGTGTGCCCGGCTTCTAAATACTTGATGAGCTGAAGCGATCTGCAACTCCAGGTATCTCCTCTCACATGTCACCTATTGAACATGCCTCCTTGGAATATCCTACATGTTCAAACTTGAACTGATCACCTTCTTTCCAGATCCAGTGTTTCTTAGGATTCCTTCATTTCTATCAACAGTACCACCACTTATCTATCTACTCAACAAGTACTGAGTGCATAGTATGTATCAGGTGCCAGAGATGACATTATCCCTGACTCACAGCCCTGTCTACAACCCAGCTTCCTAGTCACCAAGATGCAAAATGCCTTCTGACTTAGTACAACCTTTGAGCATGGCCTGTGCTTCCTTCCTTGAATTGACTTTTCTGTTTATCCCTGCAGTTCCAGTCCTGCTGCACGGAAGCCCCTGTCACCTTATAGATGGCACTGTACCAGTCCCCTAAGCCAGTCCACCTGCCCCTGGTCTCTCTGCCTTCCAATCTATTCTGAGCACTGCCATCAAATTAATCATCCTAGGACACTGTTCACCTGTATTCTTTCAGTTTCAGAAAAAAGTACAACCTCCTTAGCCAGAATTCTAGGTTTCCCTGTAACCTGGTTTCATATGCTCCCTGATTTTCCTATGTGAACACTTCTATTTTTGCTTGATGTATCCTGAGCACCATAGAATACCAACCTTCCCGATCTTCAGCACTCATTCCAGAAGTTCCCTGACCGTAGATTCTGTGCTAGACCCACTCCACAAGTAATCTCATCCATTTACATGGTTTTGACCACCTCTTACATGTTGATGACTCCCTATCAATCTCCATCCCCAGACTTCTTAGCTCTTGTTGCAGCTGGATGTTAACTGAATGTCCAACAAGCTCTTGAAACTCAGCACAACCCAAAATAGACTTGGACCTTTCCCCATGAGCTAACTTTTACTCTCCTCATACTCAACTTTATGCTTTCACTACCTCCCTACCAGTTAGTCACCAGGTCCTGTTGATGGCATTGCCTGCGTTATCTCAGATCTGTCCCCTTTGTGTGATCCCATTGTCACAGACCTAAATCCTCACCGTCTTTCACCTGGAATATTATAATAGTACTCTAACCGGCTCCAGTCTCATCCCCTCCCCAATCCACGTCATCAGATAATTTCTAAAACAATTCTGACAGTCTCACTTATGACCCATCTCCCACCACTTCCTCTACCTTTGGAATTTATCCTCCCCCCATTTTGAACTACTATACTGTCCCCAAAACACTAAGCTATCTTACATCCATACACCCTGACCCAAGCTTTTCTCTGCCTACAATGCCCTCCTCACCACCAGATAATTGCTGCTGATTCTTCAACACCACCCTGCCTAAGTTGTGATCACTCCTTCCACGAAGTCCTCTCTACATCCTTCCCCATCCCCAACAAAATTAATACCTTCTTCCTGGGTATTTCTTTTGTACTGATCTAGGATAGTGTATTAGCCAAACCAAGCATCTAACTGTGAGCAGCTATTTAATTCATGTTTGTATCCCCAGCTCCCAGCACACCAGCTTACACATGACAGGTGCTCAGTTCATGTTTGTTGGATAAATGGCCTCCCCTTTCCATTCGTAAGGTGCTTCTCTGTACTGTGTATTTTACTCCTGCCATGTGCTATCATGTGTCTGTGTACGCCTTGTTGTCTTGGCTAGGTCATAAAAATAGGCACTGTACTTCTGATGTCCTTTCTATGATTGCAAATAATGCTTGATAATTATTTGTTGATAGATTCTAATAGAAATTTTTGCTTCTCCTGACTTACACCTCCAGCAACTGTTAATTTCCCCATCAAAACAAGTGTAATTCCTCAGCCAGTTTTCAAGGTCCATACCTACTGGACACTAAGCTGTAAGCCCATGAGAGCAGGCCTGTTTTTATGTAGCTCACCTCTGAATCCCCAGGTGTCTAGCAAAAGTAGGTGTTCTATGATTATCTCCTAAATTAATTAACAAATAGTAATCATTTGTTACATGACTAAAAAGGTTATGCATGAGCTACTCAAGGAGAAGTATTTGCATATTACTTGATTTATTGACTTGAGATAATTATAAATCATTTGGGCTTTAGAAAATAAAGGAGAGAAATGTGTCCATTTAACATTTTGCTGGACCAATGAACATCTCTAATCTTAATCTCCCATGGATGCCAACAAGAGTCCATGACAATAATGCCATTTTGGGGTTAAAAACAAATCCTCAAAAGGTGACCACAAATCTCTGGGTATTTCTAGAGTTGCCTAAATTCTGGTTTTAAGGATTTTTAAAACAGTTGAATCACACAGAAGTTTCTGTATCACTGAATGTGCTGATCTTAAGGAAAGAGGGACAAAATGGAGAATTCCATAAGAGTCTACGGGAGGTATGATAAATGGTAGGGAAAAAAAGGAATATGGGCAGAACTGGGGAGGAGGCAGCAGAACCGTGCAGAATCAACGGAAAAGGCAAAGGAAAGGAGCGAGATGAGCCAGGCCGCAGGGAGGAAAGAGGGCAGGCACTACCATGGTTTATCCCTGGCAGCGCAGAGCTGGGGGAGCAAGACCCTTCCACTGGAGGGTCAAGTCATGGAAAAGTGTACCAGTGACATCGCCACCACAAAGGGCCTCTAAAAGGACCACCTCTCCTCCACAGGTCAGTGCAGGCTGAGCTGGGGGAAGTGCTGCCGAGTGGGATGAAGGCCAAAAAGCAAACATTTTTCCTTTTGTGATAATGACAAAGAGACAGGAAGATAAGAAGCCACCCCAGAGTTGGGACAGGATGCAATATACCCTGAATGCTCTTCACCACATGAATCCATTTTACTCCAAATTCCCACCTTATGATTTTGGCCCATAGTCGTCACCATCCACCAGTAAATGAACAAAGGAGGTCTAAGCATTCCAGCGCTCAGCAAGCTGCGCCCACTAATTCAGTGCTGCTCCAAGACGGCTGCTAATGGAACAGCCTGGGGCGTGTGTGCTCAGACTCTACGCCCCAGGGCCTGCACCTATTGGAATTCAGCATCTTAAACATCACATGGGAGAGTAACAAAGAGCTTGGCAGACGTGGAGGGAAACACAATGTGCCAGCCTCCAATTCTGAAGTAACTTCACGTTGTTAAGAGATGAGGAGGGAGCAGCTGAATGGAAAAGGAAACGGAAGAGGGACAGATGATAACCAATGGGCAGAAGATACAGCAAATCAAAAGTTCCAGCTGGCATCACATTGCCACAGTACTTCGCTAGGAACCAGGAGGGTTCACATCCTGGCTCCTTCCATGTCTCGATTCCTGTAGCTCACGCCATCACCGAGAACACCCTCGCTTTACTAGCTACAGTCCAGTATGACTTGAGTGACTGAGCTCCACCTGCACCATTCCTTGGTACCCCACTGGCTTTTGTATTCTAGTTTTTCAGTTCCTCATAGCCCATGCTTGAGGGGCCTTTGGATGATCATCATGTCCATCTACATTAGTAATCTTGGTTTCCTAAAAACCCAGGAACAAGAGGAATCTCAACTACACTTTGTCTAGGTCCCAGCAGATGCACCGCCAATATTTCTGATGGGATGGGAGGTTATGGGAGGGCTGGAGTGGCTGAGTGATGGTGATTTTTCATGGGCACCATGTTGGTGATGCAATTACAAATCTGAATTTGAATGTTGCCTATGCAAGTGTATGTTTAATAAGGTCCCCAGAGGGAACTGTGACCACATAACCTTGCATGCACATGCCAGGACTCTCCTAGCCCTCACCCTGCCATGTTTCTAGCTGAAAATAACTGGGAATTATTATTGGAATAAATAAGATACAAACAAGTCCTTAGTTCACGGAATAAATTAATTCTTGGGAATGATATTTTCAGGGTATCAAGTTACTCCTTTCATGTCTTCCAAAGCCAACCACCAGTAAGTTTATAGGAGGCTCCCACAGGTAACCGAACGTTTATGTATAAATAGTGTCACAGTGCACACAGCACACCCCACAGAGGAATTGGGGTTTCTGTGACAGAAAGTGCTAAGGTAGGAGGGGAACCAGGGAGCTTCAGGAGGAGGTGTCACTGCTGCCTGGGGAGAAAGGCCCCAAGCCCCTTCAGGTGGGAAGGAGACACCCAGAGCTGACCTGGGAGCACAGGGAAGGGTTCCCTCCTGTCCCTGGGGCAGTTTCAGGGAAATGGCTCCTCCTCAGCCTGTGGCCTGTGGGCTTCAGTGGAATGGCTGCTGCTGAGGGAGCTGATGCCGCCTCGGACTGTCCCCTGGAGGGAGAACCATGGGCTAGATGGTTAGTTTCTGGGGCACCCAAAGCACCTCCTGGGGGAGAAATCTCTGAGAGTCCAAATCCTATACTGATTCCAGACAACTCTAAACCCAGAACCCTGGAAACTTGTCAAGTGAGATAAAACTGAGTGATGTGCTGTCTCATTTCTAGGAAACCGCCTTGGTAAATCCCCTACCTGAGTCCCACCCTCTCCCTGCTATCTCTGGTTTCTCCCTGCCTCCTCTCTTCCTCCCTGTTGGCCACCCAGCAGGTGCAGAGCTGACACTGCTAGAAGATGAGGGAAGTTCAAGTCCTGAGATTCCACCATCTCCCAAAGGCAGCTCTTCACTCCTTTGAACCCGTTCAGAGGGCTCCCTAGTGCAGCCCTGCCCCCAGCTTCATGCGAGGCCCTTTCTCCGTCCAGCCCAGGCCCCCACTTCCACTCTCGTCGTGGGTCCAGACCCTGCCCTTTGCCTCTGTCTGCTCGGGAAGCTCTGGTCCCGTTCCTGGACTCTCTGATGCTAACTGTGTCAAGACCCTGCTCTCACCCTTGGCTGAGGACCATTCACTCTCATCTGCCCAAGTCAAGGTCTTCTGTGAAAGCACCTGGCTTTTCTATGCTTTCCCCTCCCTGACTTGAGCCCATTCTAGTAGTTTCTGTCTCCTGGTCCATCCATTTGTTCCCATCTGCCCTATATCCCTATCTCACATCAAGGTCCTTCCTCCCCTCAGCCCAGCCATCCTCGAGCCCACTGAGTGGACCACCCTGAATTCACTCTGTCGAGGTGAATTCACAGGGCGAGCCTGAGCCTCTTTCTTTCTGAGACAGCTACAGGGCTGGCATCTCTTCTGTGATGGTGATAGCAGCTCATAGAGAAAGCAGATACTGAAATCAGAGTTGTCCTTGGCCTGCCTTGGGATCTTTCTAAACCTCACAGCTGTAAACGCAAAGGAGGCCAGGGGAGGAGATTCTCAGATTGTCCACCCTGACCCTGCTTCTCAAGTTACTTCTCTAAGCTACTTCAGGAGCCACTATTTCTGAGCCATTTACTCAACATTGCTTAGTCACTGGACAGTTTTGCTTGGTTAGAAAATGCCCAATTTAAGAGCATACGTGCTCATTCCGACCAACACCTGAGCCCTCTGGGGTAGCATGCTTGTTGCCACCAGCCCACAAACTTGAACTGACATGAAGTCCCCGGGCCCCAGGCAGTTTGGGAGAAGCCAGGGGGGAGAATGGCCGAGAGAGCTGCCTTCGGTTGCTTTGTAGACTCGATGGCCTGCTGCCGTGATTGGGGCAGATGGGTGCTTCCCAGTGGGCATGCTGAGAGCATTTCACTTAAGGGCGTGGGTTCTGAAGCAGACTAACCGGGTTCAAATTCACTTCTACCACCTATTGGCTGTGTGGATTGGATCAATTACTTGACCTTTGTGCCTCATTTACCTCTGCTGGAAAAAAGGGACAATAATAGTATCTACTCTGTAGGCTTACCAGGAAAACAGCTGAAGCGAGGCATGTGCGGTATTTCGAATAGTGCCTGGCATACACGAAAAGCCCCACGTCTGATATGCTACTGTTACAGGGGTTATAGCAAGGGCATCTCTGGCGATGAGCACAGAGGCAAGGGATGGAGAGTCCCGACCCACCTCACGTGTGTCCCCAGCCTGTTGCCAGAAAGCTCCGTGTTAACACCTGCCAGGTCTGGCTAGCTCCTACCACGGCCATCATCTCGCTAAATCCTCACTGCGATCTACCTCTCAGTCGTGGGAACAGGCTCCGAGAGCAAGTGTCCGCAGTCACTCTGTGACCAAGTGGTCTAGCCAGGAACTGAATCCAGGTTTGCCACCCCAAAGCCAGGGAGCTTGACCTCTGCCACTAAGATGCATCCAACTTTCCAGAGGAAGTAGAAATAGGGTTTATCGGCACTGCTTTGTGTTCACCCTGCAATTGCCCCAGACAAGAAAAAGTTTCTGAAAGCTGTTTAAAGGAAAAGTCCACCTTCTTGTTTTTGCTCGTAACACTGAGGGCTTTCTTGCTCCACAAGTGTGCTCTCCCCTGCCCCGTAATATGGGCCGGAGTAGCAGTGCTTTTACTACAGAATCTCTCTCTCTCCACGTGGGGTGGCCCTTAACAATACTCACTAGAGACCACAGGACAACAACTCCACACCGATTGCTATGGCAAAATCAGTTACCACCCATTTTCTTATTAACAGAAAACAAATGGCTACTTATCAAGTGCCCCCCAGAAAGGACTCTGCCATAAAAATGTCACAGAGCCCAAACGCCTTCCGTCCTGTCACTCAGCCTGCTCGGCTTTCCCTAGGAAATCACTGGATCTGCTTCGACGGCCAGCGTGCATGCTCCATCTTACCATCACTGTAGGCTGCTAAAAGCAAGAAACCAGTCAAGCATCCCACAGTAGCTGGTATATCCCAGGCCTTTTCTCTCGGGGACCCCTTGGTCTAGGGATGTTTTAAGTAATTTCCCTTCACTGTCACACAGTGACTTTGGTACACACGTCCTGGGGTTATCTTTTGAAGGGCAGAAGGAAGTAGCTTTGGTTGCTCTTCCCTCCTTTCTGCTAAGCCACCGAGTCTGGGTGCAGCCAGGACGACAGGGACAGCTCTTACCTGCGCGGTGAAGAAGGCTGGGGTGAGGGATCCCGAGGGAAGAGCTGGGCTGTTGAGGGCGATGGAGCCAATATCGGTGCCGGAGAGCACCAGCGGGGGAGCAGAGATTTCCAAGCCTTTGGGTTTTTTGGCCTTTGGGGGAAGAGATGGAGACCTGGTCTTGGAGCCTGATGACAGGTTCAAGGGCTCTAGGGAATCCGAGTCATGGCAGGCAGCCTCCAGGAAGAGGCTTCTGTGTTCGGAAGGGAGGGGCGAGTTGGGGGACAGGGACGGGGACCGAGATGACGAGGGTGAAGCAGATGAAATGCTGGCGGCATTTGGCAACATTAAAGAGGAGATCTTGGCTGAGACGGATGAGGTCAGGAAGGCCTCAGACGTGGAAGGCAGGGACACCACGGGCCTGCTGATGTGCTTGTTGGTTTTATTGGTCACAAACCTGATGACAGTCCTGACTTCTTCCACGGGAGGGCTGTCTTCTGGCTGCTCCTCCAGCCTCTCTGTCTTGATTGCCTTGAAGGATTCTGGTGGGTTCTGCAGGGAATTAATGGTGAAGGATGAGTACAGGCCTGAGTGGATGTATTCATTGCGGCTCGTGCTTTTGAGGGCTGACAAGCTGTGTCTGTGCACCTCTCGGCCCTCGGGAGGTGCCTTGCAGTCGCTGTCCTGCAGCAAAATGCTCTCCCGGCTGATCTCCATGGCATGAGGGTCCATTTTCAGTATCTCCGGGAAAGAGACAAACTTGTACACAAACTTCTGCCCAATCACCTTCTTGATGATGTTCTGTGAATACCAAAGGAGACATTGAAAAGATCAGTGCACCAGAGAAACTGAGTAAGAGGTTTATTACAATGGGGAATTTTGCTGGCAGAAGCACCAAAATATTCCTCCTGATTTATATATACATCTTGGCTAAGGTGTAGTGGAAAGAAGACTAAAGTTGAAGGCAGAAGAATTAGGTTTGCATTCCAGTTCTGTCAATTATGAACGGTGTGATCTTTGACAAGTTGTCATTTTTCATTTCCTCACCTGTGAAGTGAGGATTATTATACCTAATGATATAATAACCATTGCCACTTACTAAACATTTGCCATATAAGTATATATATATATATATATATATATATTTCTGGCACTGTTCATATATTATCGCAGATCATCTGAACAGCAATCCTAAGAGGAAGGTATTACTCAACTCTCACTTTTAAAACTAAGGAAAATCAGCTTAGAACGCTTAAGTAACCCACATGGCACATGGTTAAGTAAGGGGTACAGGCTGCATTTCCTTAACCGTAACACATATTGTCTCACCTACCTCTGGGACTTGTGAGAATTCAATGAAATAACAATGGGAAAGCATTCTGTAAGGTAATATAATGGAAAGCACTATAGAAACATGTTATTATCACCAAGCACCACAATGTTTTCTTAAATCATGTAACCATTTTTTTCCTTTTTAATTTTCTTCCAAGAAAGCCATTGGAGGAAAAACAATTGGACATTTATGGCACTTCTACAGTATTTTAAGTTGCAGGTATCTACTTCTGGCTCTTCAGTTTCCGACCCCAGTCCTCAAACATGAGGATGTAAATGAAAACCGACAATCAATGCAAAATTCTTCATACCCCTCTGGGAGAACAGACTTCACATTAAAGACCATACAGTTCTTGAGGCTTGTTACATCAGAACATAAGCAGATTATCTATCAAACACCTGCAGGGTTGGAGGTGTTCAAGGGAGATACAGATGGTCTCCCTCAAGCATAAAGAGCTAGTGGCACCATCCTGTGGGAAAAGGATGTGTCCTCAAAATGTGTTCTTACGAACCATTCCTCCTAAAACTTGGGTATGAATGAGGGTAAAAAAAATCATTTGGGGGAGAAGCGCTTTAGAAGTAGCTACTACTGGACACCTACTCTGTACTGGGTGTTGCACACAAGCTATCTCCTTTGCTTTCACACTAGCCCTCTGGCAGAGTGGAAGGCATCAACCTGATGGCATAAGCTCAGAGATAGGGAGTAATTTGCCCAAGAACTACCCCAAGATCTACTCATTCTAAAGCTTAAGCTATTTCATATTTCCACACAGATCTGGAGGGAGAGAATCAAAGAACACCTTAGTAGACATGAATTTTTTCTTAAATGAGATATAACTGACATAGAACATTATATGTTTCAGGTGTACAATGTAATGATTAAATATTCAGATATATTGCAAAATTATTATCACAATAAATTTAGTTAACGTTCATCACCACACATAGTTAAAATTTTTTTCCTTGTGATGAGGACTTCCATTTTATTTTTTTATATGTGAAAAATACACTGTTGAGTGAAACAAGGACATTCAGAGTGTTATTACAATGTAGTACAACATATGTAAAAGCATACTTACAGGACAATGCTATAGGTTTAAAAAAACAACTGTGTAACTTTTAAATATACAAAAAGAATATTGTCCTGACCACTCAGCTTAATTCTGTCCATTTTCTATTAGCACATATTTGCATATGAAGGCATAAAAGAAACTGGAAGCTTATGTACCCAACTCAAAGCAGTGGTTTTCTTCAGGGAGTGGGAAGAGTCCAGCATGGGAGATGATACTTAAGGGGACTTTTGCTAAATCTGTAACAATCCATATTTTCAAAGAAGAATGCATTCATGTAGTACTTGTTTGATCAAAACCTAAAGCAAAATAGGTCTGTTGCTGTTCATTGTGATAGGCAAATTTTCATACCTTCAGTTCAAGCTAGCTCCGTTGAGGAGACATTGGCTGAATCTCTCTTTTAACCAGAAAGCATCCTGCAGTTAGCAACTATGAATTTAGGTCTTCCATGGGCTTAGAACTTTGCCAATGGTAGATGTCCCCAGTTGAGGACTTTTAAGATCTACTCTCTTAGCAACGTTCAAGTATACAATAAAGATGAAACATAATTAAATTTTGATGTTCCTTTTGTGATCACAGTTTGGCTTATAAATATGTTCTTGCCTTCCCTCTTGTTACTGATTTGCCTTTTTCTTCCTTAAATGGAACATCAAGTGCCAGAAGTGAATTTATTGGTCAGGAGGAAGGGGTATATTTACCATCCCATTGGGATTTTTGAGCAGGAATTCCTTGGGGCAGGCATCTAAGGAAGGGACACACAAGGTCCCCATTCAGTACCAGAAATCCCAATAACGCAAATCCGGGCAAAACCTCCCTCAGCACCAGCACACAGGAGACCCCAAGCACATCAGAGTCAAAGCTGAACAGTTCCAGTGCCCGGCATCCTAGCGCTCAGGCCTGTAATTTAATCCACAGGGTCCCATTTACTCCACCCAACCTTGCTCACACACTCAACACAAGCAAAGCTGAAAACCACTTATAAGAGAAATATGGGAAACTTGAAAGTTCCACCTGGGCCTAATGGGCAGTATCTCTCAAATGCTGTACCAGGCCTGGGTAGACAGCATGCCTGGGAGAGAGCAGCTCCCACCCAATAGGAAAGAGCTAAATCAAGGTGTCCCTGGTGCAAACAGACTCAGAATTTGTCCCCAGTAAAAAGAAAGCATGCTTGCCTGGTATGTTCCTCTGCTCAAAGTCTGGGGTATTTTTGGTTCTTTAGCTCCTGATATTTCTCTCCCCAGGGGAAATCTTTATTTTATCCTCAGCCAGTTTGAACACTCATCTAAACTGAATGAATTTTTGGAGCCTCAATAGTAACACAGAAGGAAAGAAACGAGCAACTCTATGGTCTGAATCATTTCTTCTGGAGGGTCTTGTACATTTATTTTTAAAGACCCAACCATTATGGATATTCAGAACACAATGACGGAGCATGGATTGCCTTCATAAGCAAACCGAGAAGTAACTTTGGGGCTATAATAAAAATGCCTTTCCTCCTCCTCAAAAAAAAAAAGTGATACATTAAAAAGAAAACAAGGAACAATCTTACGACTACCCACTGACAAATGGATAAGCAAAATGTCGCCTATTCACACGATAGAATATTATCCAGCCATAAAAAGGAATGAAGTACCGACATATGCTACAACATGGGTGCACCTGAATGCATGATGCTAAGCGGAAAAAGCTGGACAGACACAAAGGCCACATATTGTGTGATTGGTTCTATTTATATAAAACATCCAGAATAGACAAATCTATATATAGAGAAAGTAGATTAGTCATTTCTTAGGGTTTGCGGATAGGATGGAGGAA
Source organism: Smutsia gigantea (assembly GCA_032199065.1). Taxonomy (NCBI): domain Eukaryota; kingdom Metazoa; phylum Chordata; class Mammalia; order Pholidota; family Manidae; genus Smutsia; species Smutsia gigantea. The sequence continues at coordinate 149,515 of JAVSCE010013560.1, read as the reverse complement.
CTGAAGGATGACTGCTAAAAAGTGAGGATTTAGAGGGGGTTAGTGAAAATGTTCTAAAATTGGTGGTGGTTTTGGGTGCAAAACTCTAAAATATATTCAAAGCCACTGAACTGTGTATCTTAAGTGGGTGAATTGGATGGTATGTGAATTATACTTCAAAGAAGCCATTTTCCTCTTAAAAAAGAACACAAATCTTTTTTCCAGATATTGATAAGATACAGTTGGCATACAACATTGTGTGAGTTTAAGGTGTACAATGTGAAGATTTGATACATGCATATGTTGAAAAATAACAAGGTTGGTCAACACGCCCCTCACCTCATAAGGGTTACCATTTTGTTGTGGTGTTGAGAACATTCAACATTTACTCTCTCAGCAACTTTCAAGTATACAATACAGTACTGTTAACTATAGTCACCAGGCTGTACCTGTAGATCCCCAGAACTTACGCATTTTATGGCTGGAAGTTTGTGCCCTCTGACCCACAATCTCCTCATTTCCCCTGTCTCTCACTTCCTGGTAACACCACTCTATGCTCTGTTTCTATGAGGTCGGCTTTTTTAGATTCCACATACAAGTGACATTATACAGTATTTGTCTTTTTCTGTCTGCCTCATTTCACTTAGCATGATGACCTCAGGGTCCATATGGGAACCTTCTATGGTGGGACAGTGAGGGCCATAACATGCCGAACCTTACTTGGAATATAAAAAAAAGGAGACGCAGCCTTGAAGGGCACTGAAGGAGGGCCCCCCGCAGCTGCTGCCTCTGTGGGAAGAGCCGCTAGGACACCAAGAGCACTTTTAAGGGAAAGATGACACAGTGACAATTTTAGGAGCTTACCAAAAGGAGGAAGAAACAGCTTTCGGAAAGAACAAGGGTGGGTCTTGCTTCTCTAGAGACCAATAAGAAAGATGGAATAGATCTTGGCTACCTGGACAATTTGAAACCTCTTTGCATGGAGGGATGCCTGGGAAGGAGCTTGGAAGGGGAGTGGGGTGTAGAAGGGTGGCCGGAGTGCTGCAGCCCAGCCGTTTGAGAGCCCAACTCCACATCCAGGACGTCTGCTCCCACGAGTGAGTGGCGAAGGAAAGTCCCTCACCAGGATGCCTGCTGCTAGAGACCTAGGTAGGTAGGTGACTCAGAGGAGGTGTGTGCCCGGCAGCTGAACCCACATCCCCTTCTTACTTAACTTCCAGGGTGGTGTATCAGTGGCACATTTGTTTGAAGGTCTCTCTGTGGCCCCCAAAGGGAGGTCTCCTTTTAAGTCTGTCCGCTTCCCCACAGGGGGCAGCAGGGGGATATGCGGAGAAAACTCGCAGTATAGGGGAATAATAGGTAGCGGCTGACACGTGTTACCTGTCAGGCTGTGTGCTAAGAACCTGACCATGTACTCACTTAATCCTGTGAGAGACTAGAACTAGTATGACCCTCATTTCAGAGATGGGCGAACTGAGGCTCAGAGAGTATATAAATTACCCAGTGTCACAAGCTGGTACTCGGGCAGCCTGGCTCTGGAGCACTTGGCCACAGTGGAAGGTGACACAAGGCTCAAGCTACAAAAGCACAGTGGAAGGCAGACAGCCCAGGACACAAAAGCACTTAGGTGTAGGCTCTTTTTTTGAAAAGTGATGAGAATATTTAGAAAAAGTATGTTTTTTCAGCCCTTCCTCCCACACCCACAAGCACATGTTGATTATAGTTGCCTAGTAACCTGACAAATGCTGTCTGTGCCCTGTTGAGCTAAGTGACTCTCTACAGTGTGGTTTTAGAGCGACAGTTGCACACATCTGTTTCCCTTTCCATGTGTGGACCAGCCTCTCTGTGCACAACCTCCCACTTGCATGTGTGTCCTCAGCCAGGGCAGACCCCCAACCCCACATTCTGTGTGAGATTACGGGCAGCAGGGATGGGATCGACTTTGGCAAGGGAGACAGCAACAATCACCTAACACACCCTGAGTGGCAGTTCCAGGGGAACGTGAAAGCTCAGGTCCCAAAACTACTTCCACCATCCCCATTTCCAAGCTGGTGTTTTGAGAACACAGGAGCGTAAAGGGCAAGCAGTCTCGGGCAAGACTGTGGCTGCCTTGTGCAAAGGCATCCTTCCTGACTCGCTGCTACCTCTGACACCTGAGAGATCCCATGAGAGTCTCCCTCAGTTATTTCATGCTAACAGGATAGAAAAAAACAAGACAGTAGGTAATACTTCCATTTTCCTCATTTCCAGGCTTAAGAGAAATAGTATGTCCATGAATGTGTTTAAATATGTATATACACACCCAACTCTGCCTTTTCCTACCACTGAAGAGGAAGGCAGAGCCTGTGTAAATAAGCCTATGCAGTAGATAAATTAGAAATATGTCTGTGAAGTATTGTGTGTTTTTAAAAAAATTATATACAGTGCTAGGAAATGAAGAGATGCTGGTGGAATTGAATTTACCTTCTTAGTTTCGATGTTGTTATGGGTAATATTAACGGGACTATCTGTTTTTTTAATTAAGGAGTCTTGCTGTAGAGAGAACTGACTGAGGTAGGAAGCCAGAGGGTCACAGTTTTCTGTAGCTGATTCCCAGGCCGCTTGAAGTTCCATGTGAATGCATCCCATACACACATGAGCTTTTCTCTGGCATTTTTTTTTTAACTGAAAACTCCCAGACAGACATCAAGGGCCATGTACAAACCCCTACAACCTCATACCTCCCGTGACAGTTATAAACTATAATTTCCCTTATCCATGTACTCAGCAAACACCCGCTGCATGCTTTCACTCCGGCCTGGCACTCCAACTGTGATCTCAGGTCATGCACTGGTCTTTGCTGTGGTCAGACTCCTCATCCCAGCTCTCATTTCTCTCCAGTGCTCCCTCCCCCAAGCGCTGCTCCTGAGCCCTAGGAGGAGCTGGTCCCGCTGTGGGCTCCCCATCGGTATAGCCACAGCTCCCTTGATCCTCCACCATCCAAGGGCTCCCAGAACACCAGGACACCTGCCCTCTGATTTCGCCACGTCCCTATCTTGTCTCAAAAGTGAGAAATGTCAGCAGCTCACTAAGCAAGCAGAAAATGTCTTTCAGAACATTTTCTTAACCAACAGCCCTGCCTTTTCCTAACCTGACACTGACAGCAGGGCTGGATACAGAGGACAGAGTGGCAGATCTTTCCAGAAATACCAGCTTGGCCCTGCCACTGGGAGTACAAGGAGCGGTTCCAGAGTCACTGCCTGAGTTCAAATGCCAACCCCCAACTCTCGTCTCTTACCAGCATGTGCCTCAGTTTCCTCACCTATATCAAGACTGATCTACCACCTGCCTTATGGGACTGAATGAGATGATCCATATAAACCTTACAGCAGAATGTCCACCACAGCCACACATGATATGCCTACAATAATACCAATACTAGGTCTTGGTATTATTGTCTTTACTCCAACTTAAGCAAAAAAAACACAAAAAACACAAAAACCTAAAAACCACCCTCTGTTTGCTCCAGTGACAACTGAATAGTCAAAATTAAAGCTCTTGGATGGCTGTGAGCATTCCCCTTGCTTTATCCACAGTTCTGGGTAACAAGTTGGGTCGTGTGGCAGACAGAACTCCATCTGGTTTACATATCTCAACCAAGCAGGGGAAACATGTTTTATTTAGTTGGGTTCAGACAAAGAGATGCAAGGCTTACAGTCTATCATGATGACTGCAGCCAACACTTGACATCCAGTGTGAAGAAAACCTCACACAGTCCAGTTAATTTGGGGTGGGGAGGGGGCTGGCCCCCAAGGGGCAGCAGATGTGAACAGTCTCAGAATCTGAGGGTCCTGCTTACGAGGCCATGGCAGCTTCGGCAGAGACGCTACATGTCCAGCCAGACAAGTGGTGCAGACACTAACCAGACGCCCCAGCTGGTCCTCGCTGTTCTCTGATACTTCTCAGAGCAGGAAACCCGCCATCCAGACAGAAAGGAGCAGCCCAACTCCACGGGGTCTGCTGTCGCTGGGCAGTGCGGGCCGCCGGCCTTGAGTGCCCGTCACCAAGACCCTGGGGCAGGGCAAGTGCGATGGATTTATTTTGGGGATGTTTGTCTTGCCATAGTGGATACCCTACATGAAAGGGACCACCTGTGACCAGAAAGGGCAAAGGAAAGAAGCAAGCATTTATGAGGGCCTACCACGTGCTGCACACACACAGCCACCGAGCAAGACAGGTGCTGTGATCCCAAATAAAGATGAAGAAGTTGAGGCTCTTGGCTGGAAGTGACATTATACCCAATTTCCTACCCTGTGCACAGGGGTAGGTTATATACTGGGAGGGCCTTGCAATAGAATATCATGTAGCTCCTTTAGAGGATAATACATTATTAACATTTCCCATGTCTTTAAGTAGACATTAGATGAAAAAATAGCATGCATGGGATACTTCCACTATTTTAATGAAATAACTACATATTTTTCAAAAAAGAAGAAAAATCTCAGAAGATACATAATAAAATAAAACCGTGGTAGGATTACCAGTGATTTATAACATTATTTTTGCTTCTCTGAGTTTTCACATAAAAAATATTTAATATCAAATTAAACTTTTTTTTTTAAGAGAAGGAAGCAGGCTCTAAAAGGCTCACAGCCCAAGATCATGTTGTTTGTAGCTGGCAGAGCTGAAGTCTGAACCCAATTCCATCTAGAGCCAAGACCGAAGCCTCCTCTGTTCCACCACCACACCCTCTCCCAGAAAGCAGCTGCTGCTCCGGTCAGTCTGCCAGGGCCATGGGGCTCTGCATTCCAGAGTAATCGTGGGGTGACTGCAGAGCGCCTGGGAAAACCAGCTTTGTTGAGAAAGCATGGTCCTCACTCAAAAACCTAGTTATTTGTAGCAACTTGTGAGGAAGACCAGCTTTCCTTAAGGCCTGTTTTTAAAAACTAGAAACAGAACTGGGCCCGCCCACCCACAGGGCAGAGGAGGTACATGGGGCGCCAGGAATCTGGTGGTTCCACCACGGAAGGCTGGACATCAAAAGTCCACCTCTAAATGGGTAACACCCAGAAGACCAGGACGTCAGGAAAACAGCAGGAAGCTAATGCAGTCAGGTTACGGTCCCCACTGAGTAGCAGAAGTGCCTGTAGGGAGCACTGACCTGCTGGCCAGCTGCTCTGAGTGTCCCCGAACCTGAGCAGAGCTGCTCAAACAAAGGCAGAGGCCTAAAGGCCTCATGGGCCAGATGTTAAGTGGGCCGGCACTGAGGTGAACCCACCTGAGTTCAACCCCTCAGCCCGTGGAATTCTGCTTAGCAAGCAATGATCTAATGGCAGAGTATCCTCATCATGTCACACTGTCTTTTCATTTTATTCTGCCTTCCAGTACTCTAAATTCCTTATACAGGTACCTCACTTTACAGTTTACCGAAGGCTTACACATTCTCTCACATGAGCCTCACAACACTCTGATACCCATCCTACAGGTGAGGGACCTGAGGCGCTAAGCCCAGTTCACAAAATAGCAAGTAGCAGAGGTGAGTCTCCAGGCCACTGGCCTCCCAGCCAACACCCTTCTTCAGCTCCTCAGTTTGGGTTCTCATCCAGACCACAGTATGACTCACTCTTTCTGACACAAAATCTCACTGTCTTCTCTCCAGAGTTAGAACAAGTACTCACTGTAGGAGTCATGCTCAAAATCCCTCCTCCTCAGCAAGCAAACGTGCAACAACATTCAAGACATTTTGATGTGGAAGGCTCCTTGCTAGGCTCTGAGGAATGGAAAAGGAAGTAAAGGCGGCCTCTGCCCCTGAAGCATCTGCTGCTGGGATGGGCAGTGGCACACCCCACCGCCTCTGACTCCCCACCATCTGAACCCGGGGTACACCCCATATTAGGCTCTGCTAGGACTCTGTGGTGAGCAGGCTCACCTCACACCTGCCACCCTATGGGGCAGCTATGCAAGGGCTCCTTTTACCTACCAACCTGGCTGCTTCTCCACTGGGGCAATCTTTCCCCTCAGGAGTGAGTTGAATGGTGCCCCCAAAATTCATGTCCACCCAGCACCTCAGAATGGGACCTTATTTAGAAATAGCATCTTTGCACATGTACTCAGTTAAGGATTACAGTCAGGATGGAGCTGCCCTGGCATTAGGGTAGGCACTAACAATGCCTAGTATCCTTACAAGGACACAGAGACACACAAAAATATGAAGCCTTGTGAAGACAGATGCATAGATTGGAGCAAGGCAGCTATAAGGCAAGGAACACCAAGGGTTGCTGGAAAACCACCAGAAGCTGGAAAAGGCAAGGTAGGATTCTCCCCTGGAGCATTTCAGAGGGAGCATGGCCCTGCTGAACACTTCGATTTCAGACTCCTGGCCTCTGAACTTCGAGAAAATAGATTTCTGTTGTTCTGAGCCACCAAGCTTGTGGTCATTTACTACAGCAGCCCCAGGAAACACACCCCATTCTTAAGGTCTCCGTCCAGCAGGCGGGAGGTGTGGCCTTCCTTCTCTGAGGGCTCCGGGGGCCTTCACACTCTCACGTTGCTGGAGGCAGCCACTTTAGGGGAAGCCTGCGCTGTCCTCTATCTGAGGCTTGGGCTTGAAGCGCGCATACTCACACACACCCCCACACCCCCACCTCCAGCTTCTAAGAATAACGTGCTGCCAATAAAGGGCTCCAATTCTGTCTCAGAATTGGCAGACTCCCGGGGGAGGCTTCCTTGTGGTTTGGGTGATTTCTTTATTCTCCCGCACTGCTAAGCCACAGCGCGAACCGGCTCTCCGAATTCACGGCCGGGAAATCCCCATGCCTGCTGCCGGCCTGACTGCTCTGCTGAGGGCGCGGCAAACAAGAGGCCCGGGGGACTCCGCCTGAGAGGCCCAGACTGGACGTTAAGAGCATTTTCCCACCCGCTCTGGGCTGGCTGCAGCTTCTCACTGGCCTGGGTGTTTTGTCTCCCTCCTGGCTCTCTTTCAACACTCAAGCGTATTTATATTAAAGGTCTCCGAAGTGCTAATAAAATGTGAAACTGCTCCCCCAGCACATGTCTTTTTCCTGTTTCCCCTGCTGGGCAGGGCAGTTGCCGACAATGACCTTCCCGCTTGAGAGCCACCTCCAGCGCTGGCAGATGGCGCGGGGAGTCGGGAGCCACAGGGGGCCTGGAAGTGAGCCTGCACCCTGGCTTTGCCACCAGGTTCCTTGACAGCTCCCCTCCCCTCCCAGGCCTCGTGTGCTGAGGGGCAGGCAGAGCAGGATGGTTTCTCAGGTCCTTTACAGCAATGACATTCCCAGATGACAGATTTCCTTCTGTGCTACAGAGAAGCATGTTTGCTAGATTTATGCTCCTTCATCCTATCTCCCCCCAGGGTTCATTCTGCCCCACCTCACCCCAGGCCCTGCAGAGATGCTGGGAATGGAAGGAAGACCAGACCCAATCAGAGGGGCAGGCACAGTGACAAGAGGGGGGCGGAGAAGCAACCCCAAGTTCAGGCTCAGCTGGAGTGGGCCAGGCGGGATGAGCGCAAGGACGAGCTGAGGTGGGACAGGCTAAGGCAGGGGACAGCCTTGGAAGGACCAGGTCTGTGGGCTGCCGCACGAGGGTGGTGGGCCTGGGTGGTGCAGGGCAGGCAGTAGGGGCAGGGCCAGACGGTGAAGGGGCCTGGGGCCTTTCCAGGGACTGCAGGGAGCCAGAGAGGTGCACAGGCAGCAGGGGCCGTGCTCCGATCTGGCTCACTTTAGGAAGCGTCATTTGAACAACAGGAAGTTCTGGGGCCTGCCAGAACCACAGCTCACATTTTCAGTTTGCTCGGAGAATCTGCGGCAAGTTTTTTGTTGTCATTTCAAACAACAAACGGGGGTGGTCTCCTCCTCCGGCTGCCCTTGGTCGTCATCAGACATCTTGGGAATATGAATTCTAGTTTGGGCCCATGGTGGGGCAGCTGTGTGATCCTTCAGCCTAAAAATCCTGAGCATGGATCTTGCGGTCACGACTCCTAGGCAGAAAGCTCTGCCACCGAGCAGCTGCTTCATCTTGAACTGTTACTTCCCCTGACTCAGTATCTCCACCTCTAAAATGGGCCCAATACCAACCGTGATGGTAGGTATTTGACATGTTAGGAAATAAGTCAATGAATGTAAAAATACCTAGTACAACACCTGGCTTTAGCCAAATCGTCCATACATACGAGCTTCCCCCTCCTTATATCACAAATTTGGGGCAGGAACTGAGATAAACTATTGCCAGAGCGAAGGCAGGAAGTTGGGAAGAGGCTACCTAGGGAAGCAGCTGGGCCAGTGGGAGGATGGTGGGTGGTGGGCGGTATGTGAATGTTACGGGTTTTGTCAGTTTGTCTACACAACCACTACATTTTCCTGCAGCTAGAAGCCCAGAAACAGGAACACTGCTGCCGGTAAACCGGTGTGGGCTTGGGCAACAGCCTAAGTGGATTTGGCCAGGCTGCCAGATCGTTGGCGGCTGAGCGCCGAGCACGGCAGCTTCAACATAGTGTGGAAGGTACTCCCAAGACTCAGGGTGTTTCTTAGCAACTGCCCTGTTTGGGGGAACACGGAGTGCCACAGGGAAGCTAGCTTGGAAGCCTGCAGAAGACAGTCGCACCCCCAGTCCAACATGCAGTCAGTGCCCCCCTGCAGCCTGGGCCCCTCCACACCAGCTGCTATCTCCCTGGACAAAGTACCCCACATGCAAGACCTCCATGAGGCAATCAGCTACCCCACAGTCTCCAGGCAGTTTCAGGACCAACAGCTTGCAGAGAGAGAGGCCCTGGTTCTCCTCTCATCCCCCAGGCCCAGCCAGCTGCCATCTGTTGTACTTCAAACCGAGCAGCTGACATGACAGGAGGCCAGAAAGACACCCAACAAAACACACCAGGCCCCCAACCCTCAGACTCAGGGCTGGGCACGGAGGGCCCCTCTGATATACAAAACAGCCCCAAATGGAGTCCAAGCTAGATAGCTCTTCTGTGGAATTTTGCAACCAGCAAAGGTGTTCTAGAAAATTCCAGTATACAAACGCTTGCTAGACTTTTGTTCTTTCTCCACTGACAGCCAATACATCATTTCTCTGCCCAAAATTTATTTGGGGGAATTAAAGGATTCGGCCGGGGCCAGGCTTCTTGGCCAAGCAGTTGATCTCACAGACGCATCATCAGCGCGAACATTTCCTGTCGTGATTGTACACCCAACTTAAAATGAATTATCCAATTAAGTCAAGAAAGGCGGTGTGCTGTGGTCTGCTTCCAGGAATATGCTGCCGATGACTCCGTCTTGACTGTTCTCCCTGCAACCCCTTCCAGTTAAGGGAGACGGTCGGGTGCTTTGTGAGGATAAGCCGGGATGTTGCTGTGGCGACGGGAAGGTTTTCTCATCACAGCACCATTTCAGTCTCCTGAAGAGAAGGCAGCTGGCAGAGCTTTCGGCCTCCCCTGGGATGAATGTTCACCGCCAGGAACCAGGACAAAGGCTGTGCTGGGTGGAGGAGGACGGGGGCTGCGTGGGCATCCAGGTGTCCTCCTGCAGCGACCCGGAGAGTCAGGGCCTCGGCTCCCTGAGCAGGAGGGAGCGGCGGTGCACGCAGGCGGCACAGCCCACCTTCCCCTTCTCCCCGGTGGTTTCTGGGAGGGCCATGCGGCCCGAGAGCTAGGTGTGATTGGGCAGCTCAGCCAGCGGAGAGAAATGGGTTTGTGGCAACTGGCCATGGGGTCAGAGTGTGAGGTAGTCAGTACTAAGAGGACACAAAGATCTTTACTTCTAAAATGCAAGTCTGGTCACAGCATTCTCTTGCTTGCAGCCCTTCATAAGCTCTCCGCTGCCCTCGTCATAGAATTCCAGCTCCTCAGCAGGACGCGCTCCATGCCGGCCCCACTGCCCGCTCGAAAAAGGCAAACTCTTTCACACCTCCCTGCCGGCGCACATGCTGTTCCCTTTCTCAGTACGCCTTCTCCAGCTTTTTTCAGCCTGGTAAACTCACTCTCATTCCTCCAGATCCGGGTCACGTGTCTTGACCTGGGTCAGGTGGCCTCTGCGGCTCCTGAAGGTGCCGGTACCATGGCCAGGCTAGCAGTCTACACAACCGGCTCTACTGTCCCTGGCTTGCATGTCTGTCTCCCGACCAGCTGCTGAGCCACTCAAGGGGAAGGGGTATGTTTTCAAAGGAATGGCTGAACCATGGAAGAAAAGACAGAGGTGAAAGAAGGGTGCCCTGTCCACAGGAGGCATATGTTAACTAACAACCACCCAGAAGCCATTCAAGAAGCAAGACGTGAATCCCAGCAGTGCCTCCTGCCCCTCAGGCTGGGGCCGCTGCGTACAAGCAGCGACTAGGGCCAGTTACAGGCATGCTCTGGGCAGCTACCCTTCTCCACCCCAAGATGAGAGATTTAAAAGTCAAGTCTGTTCAACACTGGTTAAGGAGTGAAGAAGAATTTTAAACTCAATAATTTTTTTAAAACCTCTGCAAGAGATCAATATTACATCAGGTTGTAAATAGACCTTCTGGAAGAATCAGTAATGGGAAAAAAACCCAAACCCTACCCCAAAACTCAAACCATCAGAACCACAATGAACAAGGGCCACACTGCCCCCAGGGCTTACAGTGACCCTGAGGGAACAGGCGGCTCGGTGTGGGCCACTGTGAGATGCTCAGGCCCAAGCCAGCCCTGGCGCCTGCCACTCGGGCCCAGACGCAGGTATCTCCCTTTACGTGCATGCTTCCAAGCTGAACGGGGGCCTCCAGTCCATGGCCAGGGAATAAAATATGCCTCATTCCGGCCTGGGCAACACTCCTTTCCCGGAATTCTACTTGGGTCTTCCCAGCAGCCTCTTCAAAAGCTGTAAGGGGGGGAAGCAGGTCCTGGGCAGCGCTCAGTTGCACACCCCTGGCCCCGCAGCCTCCCCTGCACGTGTAGCGGGCAATCCACAGCCACAGCCACACCGACAGAGCGAGGGACCGCGGGCCCCCAGTCGCAGCATTGCTAATCCAGGAATGGCACCTTCAGCAGTGGCTTCTCTTCCCACTGAAGTCATTTATTAAAATTGGGCAGGGAACTGCCAAGATCCCAAAGACTGAATCCCTCTAAGGCAGCACTCGTCTCCTTCACCAGCTTCCTCCCGGGGCCCCGGTGTGGCGCCAGGCCTGGGGTGGGCACCCCGTGACGGACCTGTCATGGAATCCAGTTCCACACCTGCTCTGGAATCTAGGTGCGGTCCGTGTCACGGGGAGCAGCTGTCCTTTAGGATGCTGACTCAAACCGTCATCTTCCAGGCTCTCCCTTTGTGTGTAATTTTGAAAATCTAAGTGAAAGCCCAGCAATGTCTGAAATACATGGTGGGTTGATGTATGTTCCCCAAAAGAAATGTTGAAATCTTAACCACTGGTCCTTGTGAATGTGACCTCGTTTGGAAATAGGGTCTTTGCAGATGTAGATGACTGAAGATGAGATCACTAGGGGGGGGTCCCTAGTCCCAAAGAACTGGTGTCCCTATAAGAAAGAAATTTGGACACAGAGACCCAGGGAGGACATCACGCAACCACAGAGGCAGAGACAGGAGTGATGCGGCTGTCAAGCCAAGGAACTCCAGGGAGCGCAAGCTGCCGCCACCAGCTGGGGAGACACAAGGGAGGATTTTGCTCGGTCTCGGAGGGAGCGTGGCCCTGCTGACACCTTGATTTCAGGCTGGCCTCCAGAACTATGAGACAATACACTTCCATTGTTTTAAGCCACCCATTTTGCAGGAATTTGTTACAGCAGCTCTAAGACACTAATGTACAACAAGCAAAAGGCAGAGACTTTGTTTTTAAGTGCAGCACTCATCTAATGTCCCAGCTTTCATTATATACGTGATCTGTATTTGGGTAGTGTCCCTTCATTATGTCACCCAATTGCTCATTCATTCAACATTTAGTGAGCAACTAATATGTGCCAGACCCTGTGCAAGGTGCAGGGCAACAGAGCGGGTAAGCCGGGAGACCACGGTGAAGACCGTTGTGTGAGGAGGACAACTATTTAAACAAATGACTGTCACAACACAGTAAGCTCTACAGATGCAGATAACAGAAACGACAGCATTTGCCAGGGGCCTGACCCTGTGCCGAGCTCCTCATACACATGGTCGCATTTAATCCTCACACTATCTGAAGAAGGAAGGTGCTATTACGATGTCCACCTTCTGATAGGTGAACTGAGATGCGGAGACCAGGGACAGCTGGCCTCTGGCCGGGGCAGTGCCGCACACAAACTCCCTGTACTCAGATACAGACCCCCGCCAGTGGAGGGGTGCACAGGAGTGTGCACTTTGATTCAGAGGGGAGAGAAGTGTCACTTAAACAAGAAGGCACCTGTTTAATTTTCAGAACAGTCTAAGTACAAACAAATAGGCAACTGGGTAAAGAAACTGTGGTCACCACCCTCAGTCATTAAAAAGCACAACAGAGCCCTCCTGCGAGCTGACAGTTGACATGAGCCACTATACCCAGGACTGGGCATCCCCTATTTTTGTGCATGCTTGTGCCGGAAGGGAGCACAAAGGTCCTAATTTTCTTCTTTGCACCTGTCTGAATTCTTCAAATGAATGATTAGGAAAATATTATCTGTATTATTACTCCAGCTAATACTTTGTAGCATCTAATGTGTTTTGGACACTGTTCTCAGCACTGAGCATGTGTTAATTCAGCTAATCCCCCTGATGGAGGCTCACTACTGCGAAAACTCATTTTACAGAAAAGGAAGCTGAGACCAAGAGAGAGATTAGGTAAAGCAGTCATGGAGCCGGATTCAATTCCAGACACTCTATGCCAGAGATCACGCTGTTAACCGCCTCACTATGACGACTGGGGGTGGTGGGGGGGGCGTTATTGTGCTCTGATTCCTTCTGTATGGTTTTGCATGTATTTTCTACTTTTTTTCCTCTGTCCATTTCTAATATTCTGGAATGAGCTAAAAATATAAAACATATCAAAATAATATTCTCATGCTTATCCACTCTGGCAGGAAAACCTCCCTATTAGGACAAACCAAAGGGATATGCAGTTTCAGTCAAGAGTGAAGAGAGGACGGCTTGCAAAGGACAGAAAGACAACTGGAATAAAGGGGGCGACCGTCAGGGTGTGGAGTCACCTAATTCGTGCCATGTACAGAGCAGGCTCTGGTAAGTCAGTGGGGAGGTAGGGAGGGGAGGAGCTGGGGGGCCCAGGAGGACGCTGAAAGGCAGACAGGGTCGCACGGAGTGCCGGGTAACCTGAAAACCACCCAAAGGTGCCCATGTGGCCTGGAGCTTCATGTCCACAAAGGGTTCTCAAGTCTGTTTCTCAGGTTAGAGACCAAACCATTGAAGATTGCCATTTTGGTGGGTCAGCAATGGTCAGACACTGGCAATTTCATATAATTCATCTTATACATATAGTCAGGGAGTACCACCGGCAGAGTCGAAAGACGTGTTCACCACAAACCATAAAACCGAGTATGATTTCTGTGACCTTCTTTTGCCATTTCCCCTCCTCCTTCCTCTCTCTCACCCCTGATCACCCTCTCCCCTCTTTGTCATCCTCTTCCCTTGCTCTCTTTTCACTTTAAACTCTATCAGAAGTCTAAGGGTCATTCTTCTCATCTCTTGAGAACAGTTCATGAGCCGCCGGACCACCATGTGTGCACACACATATTGCGTACACGCACACACACACATACATCGTGGATACTGTGTGCACACATGGAAGGAAGGACACAGCTTGTTCTCCGGGTGGCCGAGCCTGAGGGACACGTTGGACAAGAGCCACGCCTGCCCTCACTGCCAGCACCAGCTGCCTGCTCAACGGTCACCTGGCCAGGCCTCAAGCTCTGCCCCGGCAGGAGAGGACAGGCACCCCAGCCACTGGGACCCTGGGGCCCTGGGCTCAACTGGACGCACAGCATAGCCAGGGCTTATCAGCACGGAAGTGTTTGATAATAAACAAAAATTCCCCGAGGTTGCAATGACCTCCACACTGCCTGACTGCCCACCTGGAACTCAAGTGTTCAAGGCAAAGGAAGTGAACAGCCCAGAAGGCAGGGTGTGTGCCTCTGGGCCAGGAATGTGGGCAGAGCAGCCAGGCGCTGGCAGGTTTCTCACTAAAGCCCTCCTGTCCTCATCTGCAAAAGGAGGACGTGCCGGCAGGGCTGTCTCACGGGACTGCTGTAATTAAAGGAGACATAGGTAGAAAGCGCTCGGCACAGTGGCTTACACACAGCCAGTACCAAAACATGCTGGGGGACAGAACGCTCAGCAGCTCCTTTCCCGAGGGGTTGAGAAGTCAGCCAAGGGCGATCAGGTGTAGTATAAACAGCAGTGACCAGGCTAGTCCTCTGAAGAGTGGTTTCCAGCCATCACCTCCCTTCATGCTGAGGACACAATTCTCAGCCTGAGTGCTCAGGCCACGGAAAGAAGTGAAACCGAGTCACAGACATGGAGGCAGGACTCCTTTTCTTTCACACTTGATTTAAAACAATGAAATTATTTTTTCTTTAGTCTCAAACCCATGCTTTTAGGCACCCTGCCAACAGACAAGATGACTGTTTTCCGTCAGAGGGCCCCAATTCCCATTGTGTAACTTAGAACCTGGGGAAGGAGGCAAAACAGTAAGCCATCTGCAAGGCTTTCCGACAGTGCCATTTGCAAGAAGTGCTTTCCCATCGTGGTAGGACTCTGCATAAGCCAGGATTAATTAACTGCCACAGTAAAGGAAAGTACCTTTAACATTTCAATGACATAATCATATGCAATTACGATCATATAAAGGAACACTTTATAATTAATGATGCCTCCACTTCCTGAAATGTGTAATCCTTCTGTCTTGAATTCCAAAGAGGCTGGCAGAAGGAAGTCACTAAGTATAGACCAGGAACGAATATTTAAATCAGTTTTTAGTTCATCTTTCAATATGAACAGTAAAACCAGAACAAAAGTTTACCCTTAGTAGGACTCTCTAAGTCTTTATGTCTATGAAGCCAGATGGTCAGCAACAACAGGTCCACACAGAAATGGTCAACAGGGACGGGCCTGAAATGATTACCCCTAAACAATAATTTCGCCCTAGCAGGCACATTAACTGCTTTTCCAGAAAGGCGCTGAAACTCACCCCAACTCTCCCAGCACTGGCAGCTGTGCTGTTATCACTTCACAAAGCGCTCCGACTCAAACGGGGAAATGGCTTTTCTTTCAATTAGGGAAGTTTCCCTAAGTCTTCACACCAATCCTGAGATGCTACTGTCATGATCCCCAGTTCATAAACGTGGACGCCAGGTCGTTCACCAACTCCCCAAGCTGCCACATTCCCAGGAAAGGCCCGTGAGTGCACTCAAACCACATGGACAAACAGACTTTCTAGAGTTACCATATTCATGTCACTAAGCAGCTAACCAGGAGGAAGCCCCAGGGCCTCTCTACATCTCATTCCTCTTGTTGGCAAAGTTCTGCAGCAACACAGAGCAAAATGTGGAGGGAACACAATCTGACCCGATAGGGCTTCCAGAAAAAAAAACCCTCTATAGCACAGATTTTCTCAAAAAAAAAAGTATAAATTGCCTCTCTGTGATTTTTCCGATTTGCTCCACAGCATGGTTACCTGCTTTCACCAGGGCAACGTGCAGGTGGACCCCCCCACCCCCAAACACTCTCAGGAGAGGTCGGACAGGGTTTACCTTTACCTTGTCATAATAGTATCGCAGGGCTCTGCTCAGCTTATCATAGTTCATGTTTGTTTTGTTTTTTCGGAGTCCCCACAGTTTGGCCACTTCTTCTGCTTTGAGGAGCTTGAATTCACCATCGTTGGAGGTCCAGCAGATCAGATGCTCATGCTTCTGGTCCAGCAGCAACTGCAAGAGGAACTGCCACAGCGTGATTGCACTCTCCATACCTGGGGAGAGAGGGGCCAACAGAGCCGTCAGCGCAGGGGCCAAGCCAGTGGGCGGGGCAGGGGGGGCTCAGGGACAAGCGCCACGCAGCCCCCTCCACGGTGAACCTAATAAAAAGTCCCTTCCACCTCCATCCCATAGGCCACTCTGACTCAGGTCTCTGGCTGCATTTTTGTAAACAGCCACGATCAGAAATACAGGAAGTCCCATGAGCCTCATATTGGTGACACATATCCCCTCAGGTGACAGGGTTGCATCAGGAATACGAAAAAATGATTTAACAAACTGCCCACTTAGAGAATTGGTCCCCATTCAAAGGATTCCCCACATAACCTAGTGTCTGTTCCACTCATCCTGCCAACTCCTTCACTGGCCAGTCTCTAGCCAATTATTTGCTGGGAAACGCTGGAGCTCATGCTGAATGCATCTGGGTAGGGCCTGGGGTAATGAGGCTGGGGTGCATCCGTCAGTGTGAGTACACGGTGTACTCGGAGGGTAAGGCACTTTGTTGGGTCCGTCTTTGTATTCCCAGCACTCTGATAACCCAGCACGATGCCCAGATGTAGTGGCACCTGACTGATAAATGTCTGTGGAACTAAAGAATTGGTTATTACTTATTTCCCCAGGCATTCATCATGCTGCAGATCAAACCCCATCGCCACAAGGGCAGAGACGGGAATGTATTCTTCCCCCTGCTCTGAAAGCCTATAAAATGTTATCTTTTTCCTTTGACTCTGGCGTGGACTTTGTAAGTGCCGTTCCTTCTGCCTATAAAATGCTGTTCCCTAGCTTTGGAGCCTGGTGAACTCCTACTTACCCACAATGACCCAGTTCAAATGGGGCCTCCTTGAGGAAATTTTTCCCCACTCCCCTAGACAGTTCCTCAACTTTAGACATTTGAGGACTTGTATGGCAATGCACACTGATTCTAATGGTAACGATAATAATCCATTTGCTTTGTCAACATTCGCTAAATTAGGAAAGGGGTAGTGGGGCTGGCCTCAAAAGTTTCACCTCAGAACAACTGTCATGACTGGACACGTCGAGTGCCTTGGGTATTGATTTGGGCAGGATGGGATGAGATTCCAGTTGGGCTGAGGATACCAGGGACAAACAAGGGTGGAAAACTGGCTCCTGGCAGGGAGAGAAGCTTCAAAGGCAAGCTGTGAGGTGGGGACCAAGCCAGGGAGAACCAGAACTCATCCGCTCTGAAAGCAAGGGGACCCTGGGGGCCTAGGAGGCAGCCCGGGGTGAGCATGAGGGGCCGCAAGGAAGAACGCAGGCCTCCAGTCCAGATGCCGGAATGACCGCCTTAGGGAGAGTTATTTGCACCACGGTTTTGTCAGCTTTGCGACTCCTCTCTGCACTCCCCTCAAGGGGCAGCTTTCAGACCAAACGATCACTTTTTTTATCTCTTTCCACACGGGAATACCTAGCCTTCCAATAAGTATTCATCTCCTTATTTCCTTTGACATGTTTAGCCAAAAGAACCACATTTTATTGTTTCTCTGGGCAATATGGGCTTCTCAATTAAAGGAAAGCAGATTAGGAATGTTTTCCAAATACCCATAGGGCATTTTATTTATGGCTCTTTAAGGGTGATATTCTTTACAAAAATCAATTCTCACCACAATGGCCACTCGGTCTGTAAGACATAAATCATTTCCCTGTTGGATTGAAACCACCTAAGCATCTTATAGGCACAACCACTGTGATGCACAGCATCTTGCTGGCTCCAATTCCCGAAACGAACCACCCTTCCAATTATTTGTGGATGAGCCATAAACTTTCTTCTCTTATTGTCACTAAGGATCGCTAACAGTTGTCTCAAATTTTTCGGTGTTTTCTTGGCCAACCACTTCAGACAGCAAGCTTTAAAATACCTTTGAAACTTTAAGTGGATGCTTAGAGGAGCGGGCAGCAAAGGACAGAAGGCTGCCAGCGGGTGTGGAGGTCTGCATGGAAGGGACTGCTGGCCCTGTGGAAAGTAGTCAGCCACCGGCACCTCCCCCACCTGCAACTGACGGGGACCATCACGTTCCAGATGAACAACGGAAACATATCTGTGGACTTGATGTATGTTACATTTAGGGCTTCTACCACTGGAAACGGCTCAGAGCTTCTTGTGCCTCCCGGAATCCCCTTCCATGGCAGTCCAACCCACGTATCACAACCAGGCTCTCTGGGCACAACTTAGGAGCACCCACACGGAAGACTGACTGATGTTCTCAATCCTCTGCTCCGCACCAGGTCAAGTGGCCGTGAAGCAGGGCACTGGCGTGGCTGGCGGGCTCCCCCACCCACCAAAGTTTGGGTCGAGCCACGGGATTTGGTTTGGCCGATGGAATGCTGAAGTGACAGCATGCTGATTCTGAGCAGAGGTCTAAGGGGCTTCACAGATTTGAACTTCTCCTCTTGAGCTCCTGTCAACGCTCTGAAGCTGCTGCCCCCAAATGAGACACATGGAGCCAACCTGAACTGAACCCAAAGCCTGGAGCCAAGTCCCACATCTCACAGGCAGACACAGCATCCCTGAGATCACCATGAGAAAAATAAATGCTGCTGCAAGCCGATGACTTGGGGCAGTTTGTTACATGGCACCACTGCAGGAGAAGTTGGCTGTTACAATGCCCAGTGTCTTCGTTTAAAATAATTCTCTCTTCCCTGGGGCGTCAGTATCGTTATACTATTGAGCCCACATTTACCATCATGAGGTGTGTCTACAGGCATGCTGCAAGTTATAGGGGGACTAGCCAATCACATCTTTACTCAGAGGGCTGCCAGCTAGCCAAGGGATGACCATGGGTGCTCTGGCCATGGCCTTAGGAAAAGGTAGAAGGAAAGAGAAAGGAAAGGGAGATATTAAAAGAGTAGAAAGTGAAAATGCACGGGAGCTCCCAGGCCAGGGGCCTCCCAGGTTTCTGGAACAGAGGAACTGGGCCCAAGGAAGGCACAGAGCTGAGAAGCAGGAATCACAGAGCTGCCCTGAAACGCTCATATTGTCGGGGGTGGCCGGGTGGGCAGTGGAGCATTCCCTTTCTTCCCCACTCCTGCCCACGTGAGGTGTCGCAGCCAGGCCGCCACTGAGCACCGGAGGATTCATTGCAGCGTGGCGCCTCCCCATGGGAAAGGACCAAGACGTCAAGCCACTCCTGCCCAAAGCGCGGCAAGCCCAGGGCTGAGGTCCTGGTTCTCTCCGCCAGCTCTCCAGCCACTCCTGTCCCCTGGTCGGCCCTCCAGCACTGATGACCATGCAGCACCTGTCTTTACTGCTCAGGATCCCAGCCACACACCACTTAGGGCTGAGTCTCCAAATGGCTTCCCTGCGAGATCACAATCACACCTGCAAACATCTGTCACCGCCGTCTACATTCGGCACAAGTAGTTCTGGGATAGCGTGGGGGCCAAGGCTGCGCTGGACCCTCTAACACTCTCTGGCCAGAAGCCTCAGGCGTGATTAAAGTGCGTCAGGACACGTGGGGGAGGCAGGGCATGGGGACGGGCAGCGGTGGCCGCCAGCAGTTCTCTCCATTCAAGGGCCCTCACTGTGTTTGATTTTGGTTCTAATCTTAATTTCAATTTTAATTATGACTAAATTAAGTTTCATCATTTACACAGTTGTTTTCCCATACAATCATGCTTCACCATCTAGCATACCTATTGTAGCCAGCTACAAATTTTGCCCCCTCAGGGACCAAGAGAAAGGAAGAGACTCTAACATCCTGACTCGGGAGCATGGCCCTGCCAGCATCTGCCCACACTGAACATACTAGCAAATTCATCCAAACGAGTGAGAAAAGAAGCAAAAAACAAAAAACCCTAAGTTGTTTCTTTTTCTACATTAATTCTTTGATGCCTAGAATCTTTAATGAAGTCCTGTATCTAACGTGCAGGTATGATGAAGTCCAGTTTATCTGGTTGCCATTGTAACACTGGGAGGATTCACACAGTAGGCTGTGGCTCGCTCTTATGCTGAGAGCAGGTTGAGAGTTGAGGTCTGTGTTTGACAGGTTATCATGCAAATGGCGGGCTGCCTTAAGTTAAAATGTTTCATTCAGCCCAACATCAGTTAGCTGATTTCCCAGACCTTCCACTTAAAATACGCAGAACACATGAAATAAATGCTATACATCTTTTTTAAATGTTTCCAAATCAAAATTTCAGCTGATTAGAAAGCACTTCTTGTTCCTCTTCCCCTGTCCAGACCCCATTTTGAATATATGAAATTTTACTAGGCATTGTAGTGCCATTCTTTCTGCAAAATCCAACTCTGCACTTTTATATTTACAGGATCAGTCCGCTGCTCTTCCAGGCAGAGATGCCTCAGTGTCAGACACTCTGCACTCCGCTGACCTCGCCTGCCCCTTGCTGCTGCAGGGATGGCCTCTCACTGTGTCTCCAGGAGCTAACCAGCCCTGTCAGAGCAGCTGGCCAGGCCCACCTCTAGGCCTCTCCAGGAAACAGAGCTACCCGCTATGCGCCCCAACTGCTTCCTTTCCTTTGTAATTTACAGCCTACAACATGGAGTGTAGCTAGATCGTTTAAAACAATTTGTCAAATTTGAATACTATGCATCCCTCCTTTTAAAGAAGAAATTAATGGGTTCCCTGTGTTGACAAATTATTTTAATTAGTAATTTTATTATATTCTCCCTTCACTATAAACAACACAACTGAGTTTAAGCTCAAGATTTATAAGTCTTACATAACGATAAGATGAAGTTTATAAATAAAATAGATTTCCCCCTCCCTGTTCAATTTAACAGTTTTTACATATGACAGATGACGTTTTGTTGGAAGGCATCCAACACTTAAAAAAAGGTGATGGCAATAACTGAGCCAATGTGGGTTATTCTGAGTAAGATGTGTTTATACTACATGTCCTATAAAGAAAGACTCAATTCTCTCCCCACTTTCTTTTTTTTTTTTTAAGTCTCCATTTTATGCCAAAACACCATCTGAGTATTTGGGACACGTCAATGAACAAAAGAGATGAAGACCTCTGTCCTCACGGAGCATACATTCCAGTGGGAGAATACAGCCCATAAACATCAAACGTGGGACTATTAACTGATCTAGTCTGTTGGAAAAACAGTGCTATGGAAAAATGCAACCAGAGCAGGTTAAGGGGGTGGAAGCCTGGGCTGCATGAGAGGGGGCAGGTCACGGAGAAGCTAAGAGTAGAGTAATACCTTTGTTAAAAAATTATTTTCAAAACAGGTAAAATCATACAGGTATACAAATGAAGACATGTTACTCATTAATCAAGGGGGGAACTAGATGACATTATAACAAGTTCAAAAAAGGATCCAGATAATAGAGGCGCATATAGATTAGGAATATTGAAATGAACACACGCATGGAACTGAACAGGGTGAGAGAGGAGTCAACACTAGAAGACAGAACAGTATTTGCACATAAAGAATCATTATTTTCTATCTCTTATCTACCACTAAAGGGGCTGTAAAATAGCTTCCATACATTCAGAATCACATCATCCAGAGGGGTTTTCTCTAGAGTCTACATCATGCACAGTTTTTCACTGAAGCATAATTATTTTCCATAATTGTGGCAGGTGAGAAAGTGAACCACTTTGGTCTACTTCAACAGCTACATACTGGGTAAAAGCAGATTCAAGAGCCAGCTTCCAGGGGTTGAAATGTTAAGTACTGGTCCTGTCTGACTGTAGGACACCCTCCTAAATAGGGATGATGATATTACAAGTACCTCCCTTATAAGGCTGTTGGAAGGATTCGTACATGAGTAATAATGCACTTGAACTATACCTGGTACATAGTAATGTTATTAGAATGTTGACTATTATTTTTTGTGCAACAGGAAAGTCTCTTACAGAGAACATTGTGAGGTCATATGACCCTCACCTAGCTCAAAGGTATCATTTAGATATTGTATCTACCTTGGTTCTTTCGTCATTAGACAATGACCCTAGTACAGGTACTGAAGTCCAAGGAGAATTCAGATGACTTATTTATAGGGTGACTTGGAATATACTTATGGTTTTTTTTTCAGACTATCATTAAAAAAATGATAGAGCAAAATTTATTAAAATTCTGGCAGAAAACTTAGATATTGAACACATATTTGCTGGCTCCAGCTTAATTAATGCTGGTTTAAAATGCTTAGCCTGAACCATCCAAGCTGCTGGGAATCCAGCTAAGAAGGCCCTTGGGGGATAGCCCTGCCCCCACCTCTCCTGTGCCTCTGGAAGCAGGGAGGGGAGTCAAGCAGATGAGGGCTGTTGGGACAGAAAGAGAAAAGAGAAAAGTGTTATAAAATGACAACCCAAGGGACAGCTACAACATTGCAGCTTATGACTGCTGAAGAGGTAGCCCGCGTGGTACCTCCCCTGGGCTGGCCAGGGCACCAGATGCGGCAAGTGGAAAGGGGTGGAGGTAGCCCAGGAATAAGCTTGTCCCTGGCACGGAAGGGAGAGACCCATCAGCGGATTCTTGGTTACTTTCCAACCTCGTTCAATATTTTCAGGTCTTTTTTGTTTCTAAAGGATGTAGATAATATCCTGGATGCATTCCTTAACCAGGATGGAGCCTCAAAAAGAAGAACGTGATAGACTGAATATATTGATCACTCTCATTATCCCTGGTGCCCCCATCTGCCTGCTTGAGAGGCGGCAGGCCATGTGGCCCTGTGACACTGTGAGCATCTCGGGTTCCCTCCAGCAGGTGAAGGGTACTAGCCACCAATGCCTAACGCACACTCAGGAACACCAGGCAGGTCCTCTGACTGCTGGGGGACCAGTGGGCACCCAGCACAAAAGAAATGAAAGCAGCAGCGGGAGACAGGACCAACACTCTCCACACAGGGTGAGGGGGGGCACGCAGTAACCCCGATTCTAAGGTGGCTCGAACAGTAAGTACAATGGGCAGGACAGAGAAGATCAGAAGGCAGCCCCATCCTCTCAAATCGAAGTAATTTGCATGCACACACACGTGTGAACACACTCATGCCAGGGCGCCCTTTAGCACTTACCTGTAGTCTGTCTCACAGTGTCAGTTATTCATTAATTAATCTGTCTTTTCTAATTATAAGAGCCTTATCTTTGTCTTCTCTGTACTTAGTAGATATTATTAAGCCTTTACCATAGACCAAGCACTTTTCCTGCCCTACCTCACTTAATTCCCACAGCACCCCTATGAATACAATAGAATTATTGTTTCCACTTTGCAGATGAGAAAAGTGAGGCCCAATTGTGGAAGAACAAGGACCCCCTGGAACAATCTACTCAATGTGTGGCCAGCATATCAGTGCAAACTGTTGGTCACCAGTCGCTGATAAGAGACATACAGAAATTGAGAGTTTAAGTATATGGAGACTTCTTTTGCAATGTGTCACTGTAACCTCATCCAAATATGTGATCAGTAGGCTCATCTGACTGGCACAAGCTGTGACCTAGTCAGAAACATAAAGCAGAACCATGCTAAAATGCATGATATTTAAGGTTAATTTTTTGACTGTAACCTGAAAGTACATAAAAATCTAGACTTCATTAATTTCACTAAAATATAATTTAATAAACTATAGCTTTATGGGATAAATTGTTCAAACTGGCAACTATGTTAGGATTGAAAATAAATTTTACAATGCAGCAATACTTGCTTCATTTTAGGTGAAAGTTCAAAAATTAATAGCCCAAGCTTGCTGAAATGGGTTAAAAAGGAATTTTTCTAGTCCTGTTAATATACCTGGCTTCTCCAGTGTAATTAAAACAAAACACAGGAATAGTTTATATACATCATTTCCTACAAGTAGCATTGTTGTATCGAGCCTAGATTAAGTTCATTAACTCTTTACTACATTAAAAGTGAAGTTACCATAATACTGTTCTTCTATATTAACTGCCTTTATATGCATTTTCAATGATAATTTGTAATTATCTTCCCCATCATGCTTATTGTAATTATCTATATTGAAATGTAATTTTATGCCTGTTGAAACTATAACAAAAAATACGGGTTTGTATTTTGATAATTTAAAATTTTTTATTTTCCTAGTAACTTATTTTTATTATATTTCACAAAAATTATCAGCCCACAAGATGTAGGAAATCTAAAAAACTGGTCCTTTCCCCTGATAGGTTTGAGAAGCCCTGCTCTCAAGTGGTGACTCCCTGAGCACTGACCTTTATGTCACTTGAACTATCCCAGCTCTGAGATCAGTGACAGGCCCCAGTCGGCACCCAATAAACGCTTGTCAAGTAAATGAATGACGTTAGCCCGTCCCACAGCCTGTGCCTTTAATGGCTCTGTACTAACCGCCTTCCACCAAATGAGTGGGCCATGCATTCGAATGAAGATTAGGCTAGTTGTAGAAGCTTTCTAGAGTGGGCTTGAGCACAGCCTGAAACTAAAGGTAAAATGTCAGTAGGGTGAGAGTCAGACGTTCCCCACAGCAGGCAGCAGGGGAGGGGGCAGCCGCGACAAAGGCCAGACAAGAATCAGCGGCGGGGGCCTGAGATGAACTGCCCCTGCTGATTACCCAGACAACCTCCCACTGGAGCCTGAAGAACAGAAGCCACCCAGCAGGAGGGGCCACGGTGCTCCTTCAAACTCACCGAGGCTCCCGCCGCCACGGGCTGATGGGAGCTCTGCCCCCAGCCTGCCGGCAAGCCCACGTCTCCTGGAGCCTGCGTTCCCCAAGGCCAACTCAGTTAATGGTAGAAGCTAATGCCTCAGGGACCAGCGTTTTGCACAAGTCTAGTGATTTTGTATTTCTAATTTTGAGGGTTTTGGTACGGTGAGGGTCCCCCCAAATTGTTTCAGCTTCAAGCACCCCAGAACCTGGACCTACCCCTGGGCGAGTCCCTTCTCAGGAGGGCCCCTTCCGGAACGCTTTCCTCTTCTGGGAGACGGGCATTCCTTCTTTTCGCCGCAAGGTGGCGCCAGACAGCTTCGTGTGAGACTGCTGCGCAGACTCCTCTAATGGAAAGCTCGAGGTTTTGGTTTCCACTCTTTGAAGTGGAAATACCAACTTATCGTTCTTTTTTCTGTTGATGGCAACCTAATACTTCTCTTTGCACTTTCCTGGTTTCATTTTTAAAGTTACATTGAGGTAGGAGTTGAAGAACTATTATCTTTGATTTTCTAAAGCTTGTATACTAAAGAAATTGGCCAACTTAAAAAAAAAAAACAATTAGAAACGAGAAATCCCAAGGAAGGAAAAGCCCCCGTGTAAGAAGTAAACAAAGTAGGTGTTCAGTAAGTACATGTCTTTTTGCTTGTTAAAACCTGCATGTTTAGAGAATAAGGATGAATGTGCACACTTCATACCGAGTATTCTCTGAAGTTCAACTTCTCTGTCTGGAGCAACACCATTACTAAGTGTTTCTGTACCATTACATTATCAATGTCCAAGAGAAAGAGCAGAAACCATTTCATGGTATCAAATAAATCAAGGAATTGGAAAACAACAATTCGTATTATTTGAGGTGGGCAATAACTCAACACAGAATAATTTTACAACATTAAATAAATAAGGGTAACATTTGGTAACTATGCAGTCCACACTTGAAGACTTCATTATTTTTGTGAGATACCACTAAAATTATTTTAAAATTTTTTCAGAAGTCATTTTAATTACTGTCAACCACAAAAAAATGCTAAGCTGTGAGGCCAACTTCATGTCCTTCAAAGCTCTTACTAATACGTTTGTTTTCTCCTTCATTCTGTAAATACCTATAGACTGTCCATTTTTAAAGAGCAAAGTGACCAGAGAGAGGGGAAGTAGGCATTGTTCCGTCTACTTACTTACCATTTATTGTTTGCAATGTTTTACAAAAAGTTTTTCAAATAGCTCTTCCATCTGAGGAAAGAGGAAGACTGTTTAGAAGAAATCACTGATGGCCACTATAACAACATGTGCTGTTTACTGCCTGTATGGCCCACCCTTTTTCCTTCTGAAAGTCTGTGCTGTCTCCAGGTAAATTAGAAGCAACTGCACTGGTTTCATTGGTGACTTTTCTATGGGTGAGTTTCCTTTGGAAAAGTAAATGGATGGCTACATTAACTCTGGCCGGGAAAGTGTGTTCAAGCCATTCTACTTCCTCCCACATCCGTATATTCATGCCACTTCCCACCCCACCCCACTGTTGCACAACCCAGCCCTATCTGATCCCACATTTTCAGACCAGCCCAACATTGAGATGGGAAAGGGCCCACTTTCACTCAAGGCTGTCTCACATGGGTACCTCTTTGATCTCTAACTCGGCAATACCCCCAAACTTCCTAATGTTCAGAGTTTGTTCTCCCTGGGCTTTGAAAAGCTGCAGGGATCAGTCCACAGGGTAAACAGATCATTGGTTGTTTCAAAAGCACACACCTGTTTCTCTGTACCTCAAAATGCAGGTCAATTTGAAAGTTCTATCATATATGCCTTCTATGACGCCTTCACAGACAGGACGAGTCATTGTTAGCCGTCATTTCATTAGCATCGCCTGGCAATTCCAACCTGGCCAACAACAGGCACTCAATAAAAGGTACGCAGCGAACCTCAACTTCTTTGCCATTTAAGTGAGGGTTGTAATATCTGACTTCAGAGATTCTTTTATAATGCGCTAAATAGCCCAGACATAGAATAATCTTTCTCTTCTTCACTTCAGGAGAAAGATGGACTCACCCACTTCTCCAGTGCTTTCTGAGTGCGGGAGCCCGGCCTGTCCCTGTGGGGCTCTTCAGGTAGCCCTGCAAACACAGTGTGCCCTCTGTACTCTCCAACATATACCTCTCCACTTAATCTCTTCTCTGAAAACACACAAATTTTATTGGGCAGTTAAAAGGAACACAAGCCTGATTGATCAAAGTAGCCAAGTGGTCACCCAGTCTTCGCAGAGCGAAGCTGCAGTTCATCATAGCCGCTCACTTAACCACATCCACCTCCCTCACATATCAACATACCCAGGAAACAGATGTAGAAGTCCAGGGCACTGCAGGGAGAATCTTTTCAGGTAACCAACAGTATTGAAAAAGCAGGCCACGTCTTGAAAGATGAGTAGGGCTATAAAAATCAGAGGTTCCTACTAGCTGCGACAGTCCCCAGGTCCCCCCATAGTCTCATGGGGACGTACAGGCTCTGCTGACAAAACTTTTTCTTTAAACAAATGGGCTGTTCTTTCTCAGACATTTTTGGACTAAAATCCAAACATTCACTTTCTTTGCGATTGTTTTTGGTGTCCGGGTTGTTGTTTGTGTACATCTTAATTCTGGCCTGAAGCACGTTCTTCTTCAATTCTCATACCTGGTAGCCTTCAGCTTCCTCTTCTGCAGGTCGCAGGCAGGAAACTGGAAAATGGGCCACAGGAAACCTGGCCTCCTACATCTGTCCCACTTTGTAATTGCATCTCTGGTTTCATTTTGCCTGTGTGTCAGCTCTGCATTAACCCTCAAAATGACAGCCAAACCCCACGTTCTGACAGAACACTGCGCCTACTGCCCAAGAAAACTCCTTGAGACGTTTTCTCCTCCCCAGAGTCATTAACCCTACAAGTTCAACAGGGAAAAAAATACTAAGCAAATTCTCCAACAGCTGTCATTTGGATCAACCAGAAAAATGATTCATTAGATGTGGGAGAGCTACCAATAAGTCCCCAGTGACTATCAGGGCGCTTTCTTAATGCTGTGCACAGAAGTTACTACAGATAAATATGATCACTGGTGGTCCAAGACTGCCTGATGAATTTTAACTTGCAAGGCTTCGGTAAATCACCTATGAAAATAAGCTATAATCATACCTCATCCTAATTTCTTTCATTATGATACTGTTTCAAATTATGTTTCTTAACAATTTCACCAACTATTAGCTTGAACTATAAGAAATCGTTGTTGTTTTTATGGGCCCCAAACAGTAAAATACTAGTAGTCAACCTACATCATATAAGAACACACAGAGGATAGAGACATAGACACACACAGACACACACACACACACACACACACACACACACATACACACAATCAAATCCCCAAGCAGTATCTTCTTCCTGTGTTTGGTCCATGGGCCCTTTTGAGAATATAAAATTCTCTAAAGAAAAAAAAAGATATATTCATACAAAATTTCAACAGGGTCTGTAAGACCCTAAAGATAATTTGTAAATCTCATATAAAGTGCCCCATTCTCAGGAAAATGTAGCAGTTTCCTCCCCAACCAGCAATACTGAGATCCCATGGAATTCTCAAGAATAGTGCTCATACCGAAAAAACAAAACAAAACCCTGTTACTTCTTTCCATCAGCGCTTTTCTTTTTTAATGCGAACATTTGACGAGCATTTATTGTGTGCCAGGCATTGTGCTGGGTGCTTTGTACATGTTGCCTAAATGTGATACTCCATGAGGAAGTCAGACTTAAAAAGGTGAAAAGAAGACATGGCCACAGAGTAATAAGGACAGAGACTCCTATGCAAATGCATCTGGCTCTGAAGTTCAGGCTCGTCACCACACATATTGTCCCCAGCAGAGGCCTCTTAGATGCGTACCTCACTGCTGCTAAGAGAGATGTCTCATTTTAACTTAGGGCGACACAACATTTCCCACTAGGAATCAAATCTGCAACTCGCCTTGTTCATTTCTGGCTTTGTCTCATTGTGATTCCAGTGATTCCGACTGGTTCTGTTCTAACAACAAAACTTTGAACCTACCCCACCATCATATTTTTTCAACCAACTTCCCTTTTAAAAAGTCCTGTATATTGGTTTAGATACAGTCCAGGTTCATCTAAACCCAACTGATAGAGGTTGGCTCTTGATCAGGACAACAGGGTACGAGAGCTGTACCCTCTGTAACTGAGCCCCTCCTCAGCAGGAGAGACCATCCGCCCACTGCGTGTGTGCGCACAGGCCAGTGGAACCTGGGACGAAAGTCAGAAACAAAACCTAAGTGATCTAGCCTGGCCCCAGAGAGGGGCCCCAAAGCTGTGCACATTTCATGTAACAATGAAATGCATCAGGAGAAATACTTCCTGGGTGAATAAGGACAGGGAATCCCACCAAAACAACATGACAGTACTTAGCATGGCACCCAGGGCCCAGCAGGGACTCAGAACTTTTCCTTTAAAAAGGAAAATCTCTGGGGAAGCCCTGTTTCAGGTTCTAAAAAAGCAATGCTTGGAATTTCATGGAGGATCACGACATGCACTTGAAAAAAAAATTGTGTTTCATGTTCAGTAAAACTTACTTAAAATCTTGCTAACTGACCTTAAATTTGAGCTTCAATTTACCAAGTTCCCTAATTTCCAGTGGGTACTTCCCCGCATACTACCGTGGTTCTTACATTTCATAGGCCTTTGTACGGAAAGTCTTTTATCTAAATTTTTGTACTCTAATATTAGTAAAATTCGATCCTGTGCATAAGGGGGAAAGTTGGAAGTCAGAACACATAAATTTTCATCACAGGCCACAGCCTTAAAAGAGTTGCATGAGCTCCTGTTTCAACTTCTTTATCTTTCAAACAGGGATATGGTCAACACTGTCCCCTCCATACACGAGTGTTACCAAACTAAGACTTTTTGTGATTAAAAGTATTTTGAAAGTAAAAAATCTCTAAGTTCTCCTCTTGTACAATACATCATGCAAATGATCTTTAAAAGAGGAATGGAATAAGGCCCTCAGCTTCAAGTAAAGCCTCAACAGAGATATTTTTAAAATCTGTGGTTGTCTTATCAGAAAGTTTTTATTTGCTTGGCAACTTTGTTATGATCAGTTTATAAATAAAACTAAAGGATATCTTGCATATGGCTTCCACTAGAATGAAACCATAGTCTTTCAGATACACTTGAAAGCTTTTCTGTGCTAAATAGTAAGCTGGCGAAGGCCTCAAGTACATTCGTCGGGTAGTAAGAACACTTTTGCATGATACAAAATGATGGTGGTTTTTCCACATCCAGAAACTGAAACGCTTCCTGCCAGAGCATCCTCCAAACTCTCCTATTGTGTTGAAACTGTAAAATCTTTCTAAATCAGGACTTCCTCCAATTATGCTTTAGCGGAGTCTTTCTGGGAAGGGTAGATCCAAGGCAAAAGGTAGGAATTCCTGCACCACCACCCAGTGGAAACATTAGGACAAAAAAGCAAGAGAAAATATGTTTAATCCAAGAAAAGAAAACGCATGTCTTTGCTCTTCTAATTAAAAATCTGGACACTGTTCTTTTTCCATCAATGGCAACCAGCAATATGTCGGCTTCACAATAGCGCCCTTCTTCCTCCGGCTGTTCCTTCAGTGCCACCCATGCCAGGGATCGGCAGCGGCGCGCCTGCCCTGTGTCTCCCACACGTGTACACACACACCGGGCTGACCCCAGTCCCGGGTGGGGTCAGGTATGGGCTGCAACACCAGCCCTTCCTCTCAGAAGGACCCCCGAGGGACGAGGGTACTGGGAAATCTGCACAGCTGTACTCAGCGTCCAGTCCTGCTGTAGCCTCAGGCATTTCCGGACAGAGAGGTGACCATCTGGACATCTTCCACTTCCCCGGGCCCGGCTGCAACCGGCCTGGGCCACCTCCATATCGACATGGAAATTCTACCTCCTTAGTTCCATGCCAGTGCCCCCAGGGCCATTTCTCCGGTCCCTCCAAAACTCTGTCCAGTGTGCAATGCTGCCACTCCCGTCCTACCAAAGCCACTGTGGGTCCTGCAGCCTCCGTGTAGGTCCTGCAGTCTGTCTCCACTACATCTACTGCCATCAGCAGAACGAGTCTCTCTTTGCCCATGATGGCAGCTCACACATACATGACACATTAGGAATGGATGGCGCGTGGGAAGCCCTGGCCCTACCCTCCAGCTTTCCTTCACAGAAAGCCCTGGCAGTGGCCTGGAGACGGAGAGAGGCCGGGGTCTTCCCTGGAGAACTAGCAGCTCTCATCTTATCTACAGAACATAAAATGTCATTTCTTCAGTCACTTCTGGTTGGTTACATCACAGAAGAAAACTGTCCCCAACATCAGCACTCCTGGAGGAAGTCCACTGAAACCATTTTACTTTATCTTTTCACAACAGTATATGGACATGGAAAATGGTACTTACTTAGCTGATCTTGGCATTGTTTAAGTATATGATCACTATCAGTGTTAAAACTTTATAATAAAGCATATCTGAACTGCTGATAATTTACAGATGTTAGGAGTGTTATAAACTTTTCCCCCCTTTTACTGAAATTGATCATTTGCCAAAATGTGTTGGTTCCTGGAAATGTCAAGATTCACCTGGAGAATACTGATGTTAGCTAGTCTCTGGGTCCTACTACATAAAGGATCGTTGCAAAAGTAGTTATGAGTCACTGGTAATAGTGACATCTTTAGAGAATTTTCAGAAGCCCAGAGAGCTGCAGGGGCAGCTGCCTAAGCAAGGAGCTGGGCTCTGCAGGCTTCCAGATTCTGCAGTCTCCTTAGCTTCACTGCTTTTCTTTGGTGCTCTTAGCACAAGTCTTTCCTGGTTTAGGAAATGCAAATCTTAGGGCCTAAACTTCTATACATAAATCGAGTATGATAATATATTCACTTTGGAAGGGATCTATGAAAAACAGTGGTTCTGCAGCCTTCAAAATATCAACTCCTGCTCATGTGGCAGACATCTGTGAGGGATCTGAGATGTGTCTAAACTCGTGAAGGTGCACTCTCCCTTTTACAGGTTTCCAGTCTCCACATGCATACGTTTCTCTCACAGCTTTGCTCCTAGATTATTACCAAGGCTAGCTACCCATGATGATTGTGGTGCCAAAGGGCAGAGTTGCTTCTAAATTCAAGTAAGTTCTATTACAGTTCTTTTTAACATAAAGCAAAAATATAATGGCATTATGGTAAAACGGCAAGCAACACATCTCAGTTTTCACTGAATGTCTATTGAAAAGCAACCTGGCTTGTAGACAAACTACAATCAGTGGAACACATTTAAAATATCTTGGAGTTCACGTTGAATAGTTATTTATATGAAAACTGTTGCAAAAATAGACAAGGAGTGATTTCAAGTGATTCATGCAACTGTTGTCTCCCAATGCCTTATACTTAAAACACCGAATAGATGAACGACATAACATTGAAACTGTCGTCAAATGGAAGACTAATGGTCATTCATTCAGGTCAGACTAACATACACTCGTATTTCCTTCAAGATACCATCAAGAGCATCAGCTAGAAGAATATCTGGACACTGTTCTTTTTCCATCAATGGCAACCAGCAATAGATGGCATTAGATTCAAACATTGGCTATGTACCCCAAAGCATCCTCATGCCCCTTAATTCCCATTCAGGAATCTGCCATCCACTAACTTGACTTGGTCCTTGTTGAAATGTCACATAACAATTTGTTACTCTGCTCACTCTTCCAATAGTTGTTCAATGCAAAAACAATTATTAACTGTACAACAGCAGCCAGATACTGCTTTAGATGATGTTTCCCCATGCTCAAGAAAATCAACCTTTCTATATTTTAATCATCTGGTGCGTGTACGATCTTTTACATCAAGGTCTTAAAGTTTCTACTTTCCTAAAGACAAATTAGGAGGCCTTAATATTTAGGTTAAAAAAAAGCAAAGGATGTGGCAAAGGCTGGAGGAGGATGCTGTTCTTGCGGTTCAGCTCTGATTTAAATCAAAGCAGGGCAACACTCCTATCTGAGAGCAGTGATGCCAAGCCTTTGAGAACCCTGGTAGATGGGGTCACTTTATTTAAGACACCTTCTAACAGCATACACTTTTGTAATGAAACTAATTCGCTTTCAGAAATTTTTAATATTCATTAAAATTACTCAATTTATCCAAGTACCATAAATGCAGATTTGAGAATTAGCGCTAAGGCACCCAGAGGAGAGAATTAAGCAAAGTCACCGAATTCCAAGTGGCTGGCTGACTGATGGCTTCTGTTTTGCCTCAATTCTCAAAGATGCAGTCAACCATCAGTAAGACATTGCTGCCCTCCACTAGAGGCAAGGGTGTGAGGACATCTCTGGGCCTGGGATTTAATCGGTTCCCACCCTGACTCACAATGCCACTTGGGAGAATTCGGAGATGTTTGTTCTAAAATCCTTTTAAAAAGGAAGAAAAAGCAATGCTCTACCCCAGCCCCTCTGGTCTAAATGATCAGTCTCTGGGGCTTGGAAACTAGGCAGGAGACATTGGCCAATATAACTTCCCCCCAACGCTCATGAATTCTTGATTCCAGAGGATTTCAAAGTGCAGACCATATAAGACAGAGGCACTTGCCCACATACAGTCTTCCAAGTAGTACTGAATGGTTTGGACCCTTCTTGTATGATCTCAGTGAGGCGTGCTGAAATGATCAAGAATCTCAGCTTTCTCCTCTGCTGGAAATTATATAAAAAGTCCAAACTCTCGTCTTGAGTTCTCACGGAGAAACAATCATTCTCTGGGGTAGAAAAATGTAGCTGACATTCCCTGGTGCTCCCATCCTCTGTAGAGAACTAGGGCTCGAATCCTACATGAGAAGAGTG
The DNA here is from genome assembly GCA_032199065.1 of Smutsia gigantea. Lineage (NCBI taxonomy): Eukaryota > Metazoa > Chordata > Mammalia > Pholidota > Manidae > Smutsia > Smutsia gigantea. The sequence goes on along the minus strand of JAVSCE010013560.1, from coordinate 116,184 downwards.
ACTCTGTCACCTTCTGCAGAAGGTGCAAAAACTGAGGTCACATTCTTGTCCCACTCTCTTAAACGTGTATAATATCCCTCTCGCAGCCTAATCTGTGGAGGCGCACACACACACCTGCCAGCACCACCTCTTTCATTTTTAGATGAACTCCAACAACCAGGGCTTATATTTTAGCCTCTAAAGGCAAACCTTCCAAACTCCAGGAAAGGGAGAGTGGGAGGTGACATTTCTAGTTCACTGAGTATTAACCAGAGGACTGTTCTTAACTGTTAGTGTTAGGGAATTGTTCTATCACCTACAGCCCCTTTTCTTGCTGAACAGAACGTTCTTATCTTTCCAGGCCTTGGTATCATCATCCTGAGGATGACTTAGAGGTGCGGCAGTGGAGGAGAAACACCCCCTCAGCCCTCCTTGCCCGTTACCCAGGAGCACATCCTGGAATAAAGTCTGGGGCTTGTTTGTTGTTTTAATCTCTCTCTTCTGACAATTAAGTGCAGGGAGGAAAATCTCCTTAATCATACATTCTGGTCAATCAAGGTTTTACTAGCAACAAATTGGTCCTTGACAAAACCCAGCTGATAACAGCAGATCTAACCCTACTTCGCCCAAAACCATTTAGGTATTGAGTTATTCATTCTTTCAAATCACACAGACAGAGCCTTTTACTATTTTAAAACTCAATCGTGAATGTCATTCACTAATAATGAAAAGTAACAGATAACAGCTACACACACAGGTTTTAGCCTAAGTGAAGGATTTTAGCTGTGGTATTATGGAACTCAGTCCTAGTTGAAAACCTGGTCAATTGAAGTCTTGATAAAGGACTAATGATGGTTGCTGTAGAATGATTAATTTAAACATGGAAATAATTTTATAATGAGAATCTTTCAAACTGTGCTGTCCTGTGAATTAGTAACCTGTTCGCCAAACATTCTCGGGGAACACTGATATCAACAAAAGCACTAAAGTTTGTCCCCTCAAATACCAAACTACCCTGATTTCTGTACATCTACTTTTCTTGCAAGTCTGGACACAAACTGTGGAAAACGATATATCCTCTGAAGAGGATCTTCTTGGCTGTCTTTATGGTTTAACCAGGAAAAATCCCTCTTACTAGTGCAATTTATTGTCTAGGAAAGAGCTGGATTTATACCCAGCAATAGAGTGCTTTATTAAGTCCAGTGGCAAAAGGTGGGGGTGGGGGTTATATTGATAAAAGCACTTACGATACTATGTGCTTTTTCCCCTTCCAGGTTGTTTTAAATTCAATGAACCTGATATTCGGTACAAAGTACTGGGATAAATACAAAGACGAGAAGGAGCTTACAGGTGTGCAACGCATCACGACACACACCTGCCCAGGTATCCCTCACTATCCGGATCTAATGGATTCAAGGGCTTGGATAACAAGGGATCGGGGTCCTAACACAAATACTTGGTCCCTGAGTTTTGGGTAAGGAGTCTTAATGAATAATGAGGGATACCACCTTATCTCCAGAAATATGTATCTGAAAGGGTTCAGCACCTGTGTAAGACTATGGAGAGGAAGAACTCAGGTGATAAAGAGACCTATGAATAAAGCCTGTGGCAAGGGCCTGGCAGGCCAGGGGCAGGAGACTATGGGAGATCTCATCTGGGGGACCAGCCACAGCTTCCTTGGAGAAGAGATGGTTGAGCTGAGGCCTGGAGAACGACTCTAAGCTGACTAGACAAAGTGAACTGAAGATCGATGGGAGTGGGGGGCCGGGGAGGGAATTCCCAGGAAGGAGAAGGGCAATAAGAAAGACCCAGTGACCAGCAGGCACGTTACACATTTGAGGAACTGAGGCAACCAGTGTGGCTGGCCAAACCGAAGCCTGTAGCTCACATTAAGGATTTTGGTCTTTCTCCTAGCTGAAGCCACTGGAAGATTTTAAGCAGAGGAGTGACGTGGTTAGATCTGGGTTTTAAGGATTGCTCTAGCTTGTGGGTGGAGAAGGGATTGGAGGGGCGAGAGGGAATGTGGGGCCCCTCAGATATAGTGGTGGAGGATGGAAAGCATTTTCAAAGACAATCAAATCAGAAAGGAGGAGCAGGGACTTAACCTGGTGATCAAACTCTTATCTGGGCCTACATGTTCTAATGACTTATTTTTAACCAAGGAGATTAAATAAAAATACTGCCATATTTTATCAAGGTGTTCCAGGGTTAATAACTTACATGCTAGAATCATGAAACTGCCATAATATAAGAGAATGGGATAGATGACGGAAGTATTCTCTACTGGGAGGTAGGAGGTGGCAATTACAAAGGTGTGTACAGTTAACGTTTAAGATCTGTGCATTTTGATGTATGTAAATTATTTTTAAAAAGAAAAAGACACCAAGGGTCTTGGATTCCTTATTCTAATTGCTTGGAGTAAAGGACGGCTAACCTCACCAAAGATAAGGCATCAGATAACTGTGTTTTATTCCTACACCATTACTCCCATATTCATACACAGAAAATCAGGAATTGTTCTTAGAGATGGTAGCTTTAAAAATACTCATGATACTGTGTGCTTTAGGACCTCTTTTTAGAGCATGTGGGTGAATGAATTCACTTTACTACAATTCAAATTAGAATATATTAGTATAACCATTATCTTTATTTCTTTAAAAACATACAAATGAATCTTACAGCCAAATTATACAACAAACAGATTTAATTCTTAGAACAATTTAATAAATACTTTCCAGGAAATGTAAATTAAAACACAGTAGTCAATGAGTTAATTCCTAGTGGCGACTCAAACCAAATTGCAATTTATTGAAATGACCGATTCAACGGTTTATTTTTAAACTGCTGACTATATGTAAGTTTCCAGTAATGGATGAAAGGCCATTTTAACTTTGGTTATGGGTAAGAATCTTAGGGAGTCAAATTTCTGCACAGAATAGTTACTTAAAAGATTAAATGGGCTGCCATTTTGGATGGCTTTTAGGATTTGTTGACAGGTCACACACACGCACACACACACACACACACACATAATGTAATTTACTGGAGTTGCACTATAAGTGGCAAAACCTGAACTTTCATGGTCTCACCACCATGGTTTCAACCAAAAAGCTGGATAATCTCAATTCAAACTGGCCCTAGACAGTAGTCATCTTGAGCTGAAAATCCACTTAAAACACCACTTTCAAAGTTTGGAAACTACTGATGTAAAAAGAAACAGTAATAAATAAGAGTTGTCCAAGTGTGCAAGAGGCACCTTCCTCCCTCTTTATAGTCAGAGAGGTTCTAAGTGTATTTTCAGTTTAACCTAGTTTCTCTTTTTTCATCATTTAACATTCTATTTTGATGTGTCTTGGACTTCCTGTTACTACATCTTGATATTCTACTGCAAATCATGACTCATTCTTAAGTCACACAGAACTCATCAAAATCCCAAATTTCACAGTGCACATGAATTCAGTCTTTCAAGAGGGCAGCATTCTTAGAACATTACTTGGAGCCACAGAGACAAAAACACTGAACAAGTCCATGTAGAAATTATGTCAATCCACTGTTGAGTCAACACATTTATTGGATCAATACATACAAGCTCTATGTGTGGCAATTTTGGTCTCAGTACTAATTATTAAAATGTGTTATATGATCTGTTGCATAAAAGTAAGTTACAAAACATAGTGTGATTCCAATTAAATATTGTATGTAGTGTGCATGTATGTGTATGTATACCCACACGTGCATTTTTAAAGACCAGAAAAATATACACCAAAATGTTAACAGTGGGATAATGGGAGATGTTTATTTTTCTCTTTGTGCTTTTCTGAATCTTCCTCAAGTAATTCACATTAATATTTTTATAACAGAAAAACAATAATTAACCTTTAGAAAATTGTTAGGCTAGTGTTATCTCCAATATGTTGTTAATCAATGTATGAAGGCAAAGAGTAATTATGAATAAGTAGGACCTAAAAAACTCTTGCCTGAAATACACAGAAACTCTGACAGGAGGGGGCGGGTCCTTCATTCAAATGATCTGTGCAGCCAGTGTGTCTGTATAGGGGGTACAGGCCCTTAGGAAAAGGCAGAAGCCAATTGCCTGAAGCCAGGGCACAGCCTGAACAGAGAGAAAACCCATTTCTTTTAAAGTTTAATGAGGAACCCCAGATCTGGGAAACATGGAGACGGCTGATTCGTCCCTAGGCCTGGAAAGGAGCAAAGCCATTAATTAGTAAGCAGTAACTCACCATCAGTGAAAAAAGATTCTTTCAGAAAGTTACATCCTTGGAGTTTTTGTTTTTTAGTTTCATGGGTTGTCGGTAGTAATGTTCTGCAACCATACTGGTGTCTTGAACCAAATAGATATATAAATGCAATTGGATAGCAGAGAATACACAAAACCCAGTATTTGACAGCTAAGAAAGGGATATTTTAATTTATATGTGCTGCCTGGAAATCCTTTAAAGCTGATTTCAGGAAAAGAGTCAAGTTCCAAAAAGTTATTACAAATATAAATTCCAATATATGATCTCAGAGGTACATTTACTGTATATTAGCAGTTTTGAATTTTAAAAAAAGAGGTCTTTGACAAATGTTTAGGTAACTCCAACATTCAGATGGGGCTGAAAAATCATTGCTTCCCCTCCCTATCTGGGCTTTTGCCATTCTAGTCTAAAAAGCATTAGTACCAAGTGCGTGAGAGTCAGAGATGGTTCCCTCAGCTCACAAAGCTACACCATCACAATGTCATCATTTCCATGTCATTCTACTGCATATTACTGACCAGAAAGAGAGAAAATGCAGAGAAAATTTATGCATACTGTGTTACATATGTGGCAGAAAAGTGCAACTAATGACTTTTAAGTTGAATGAATGCATATAAAAGTGTCATCATCATCATCATTCATGTAAACAAGAGTTTCTCAGACTGCGCACTACTGACATTTTGGGCTGCAAAATTCCTGGGGTAGGGGGACTGTCCTGTGCATTACTGGATGTTTAGCACCATCCCTGACCTCTGCCACCACGTGCCCGCAGCACTTCGCTGGTCATGACAAAGAGAATGTCTCCGGGGGGGAGGGGGGAATTACTCCCAGTTGAGAACTATTGATATAAACGAATATTATCCATTTCAAATAATAACTTACTGGGATGAAGAATTCTAATTACCTCTTTTTTTGTTTTGAAGGACATATAGTCTTGAGAGAAGAATATTTACAATTTCCATCCTGCAAGAATGCTTGTGCATAAGGATGTTAGCCTTGGACAGCTTTTGTTTCTTACCTGTTTATTTTAAGTTCTGCTGTCCTATTCTCAGCTTTCAATGCAACAATTTATTTAGCATCTACTCTGTGCCAGGCACAGGGTTAGGGACATCCTGTACTATGTCCACTGACTCACTCCCTGGTCAGGCTGGTTGGCCTGTTTCTTGGACATGCTTTGCCACCACAAAAGAAAGGCCAACACCTTAAAAACCCTCAAGAGAGCATGTCCTTGACAATAAAGGAGCCCCACTGTTCCATTTGGGTTCCTTAAAACTCTTTACCCCATTTAGTAACTCTACACATTTCCAACATTTAAAGGTTTGAAAAGAAAGGGGGGAAAAAAAAGGCCAAAAGGCCTTTGCTATATTTGGCATAGAAAGACCATCAGGGGTAGTGCAGGCAGGATCATTACTGGAAACTCTAAAAACACTTATGGACAGTCTTCTTAACTGTCTGACCCACGTGCCCTCCTAACACAATTTGTAATTTTATAATCCCCATAAATTGAAACTCATAACTGACCTTTCTCAAATAAATGTGTGTCACAGAGAGAGAGCAAAAGGGAGAGAGATCCAAGGGTATTTTGTTTGGCTATAGGGCAAAAAGGCTCTGAAATCGATTTGAGCTCATTAGTAGATGCCTGGAACATACTTGGTTTCTCATCTCCTCCTGCTCCCCCCGCCCCCAAAGACTGAAGCAGCAACTGGGAGGATGACTATGGATGAGCTGCTTGGGTACTAGGAACTACACACACACACCTGGGAAAGAAGGCCTGTTAGTCCGAACTACACACACACACACACACCTGGGAAAGAAGGCCTGTTAGTCCTTAATTCAAAATGGCCAAAGTGACTTCAAAGTTTTCAAGATGCTGCCCTGCGAAGGTCGGCTGGGCGGCTGCACCTCTAGGTAAATAAAGCCGTGACTTGTCTCTCTCACTGGCGCAGGGCTCCACCGGCTGACAGTGGCTGCACAAAACCCCTCCTGTGCCGAGCAGCGGAAACTCCTAATGAGATTAGTTGGTGTGTGTGCAGACATTACTTAGCAGTGACTAAAGGGGCTCTCTCTTCCTGCAGCAGCCAGTGGAAAATTCAGGGAACTTTTTCCCCCCGCAGCAGCAGAATCTCTTAACCCTCTCCCCAGCCAACTCCGAAAACAACTCGGCTCCCCGGCCCTCCCTCTCCGGGACGGGGTGCTGGGGGAGTTAAAAGACCGGCCGGGGGCTTCCAGAGCGGGGGCTGGGAGGGCGCCGACGGGGAAGGGGCGGGGACCCCTCCAACACTACAAAGGAAACTGTAAAAGGCACAAATACATAAACCTGGGAAGGAGCAAACCACAGTTTCTTTGTGAGCTCCTCTAGTGAGTCATTTTCAAGATGCTGTCTGCTGCCAGTTTCAAAGCGGAAGCGCATGGCAATTAGTCTTGCCGTTTCCAGACAAGCCAGAAACTCTCCCGACGCTCGTTTTTTTTTTCTAAAAAGCCCCTTTTGCAGTTTCTGTAATAACATTTCTTGTTCCCACCCCCACCCGCCGCCTAACTGCAGCTTGTCCTCAGGATGATTCGGTTCAGAAAACTAACAAAACCGAGACCTCTTGTTTTTTTTTAACCTTCCAAAATGTTAATTCCTCCTCCCCAAAAAGTTACAGTAGCATTCCAGGCCAACATTTCAGCCGCAAGCTGGAGAGCCCATTCCTAATGAGCCGGGGGCGCCAAGACCCTGTTTTGCTCCAAAACCGTCTCCAGTGAAGGCTCGGCCGGCTTTTAAAGTCCGGCTGGGCGTGCGCCTACGTTGGTGACCCGGACGGGGGTCACCTGCCGAGCGAGTGGACGCAACCCCCAGCCCCGTCTTCGCTCCCCTCCACCTCGGTCCTCTCCCCGAATCCGAGCACCGGTGCCCACTGCCACCCCGTAGGGAGCCCCAGCTGGAAGGCCAGCGGCGGTCCAGCCTCCAGGCACACAACCTGCTCCGGTCACCGTCCCTCCCAGGGACCCCACGTCTCACCGTCCCTGCTCCCCGCGCGCCCCCTCCTCTGGGCTCGCCGCGCAGCTCCAGGGCGGGGTGTCGCCAACGCAGGATGGCCGCTGCCCCCGGCCCGGCGTGCGGACGCGGCGTGGGCTCCGGAGCATCCCGGCCGCGCCCCCTCCCAGGCCCGCCGCCCACCCCGCGGCGCCCACCCGCCCCACCCCCACCAAGCCAAAGGATAAAACGACGGAAAAACCACCCTCAGCCAAACTTTGCAACTGTCCGAGCAACAGGCAGAAGAAAACCCTGCTACCTACCCAGATGTGGGGAGCTTTCAAGATCCTTCTTCGGGGGAATTTCTAGGAGGAACCGGGCGAAAGCCCCCGACTTTCCATGCTGACAGGCGTCTGCAGACGGTCTGTTGCTCTTGTAATGAGATCCTGATTTTTTCCCCCTTTTTTTTCTTTCTCTCGCTCCTCTTTTTTTTCCCTCTGGTGTGTGTGAGAGCAGGAAGTTGGAGCAGTCAGGCCGAGCCGGCTCACTTCCTTTACTGCATTATTCCCCAGGCGGTGTGCAGTCTGTGTAAACAGGCTTTTCCGCCCCGCGCCGCGCGCCCCGGCCGCGGCTGTGCGCCGGGGCTGGCCGCCGAGGCCCGCGCATACTCCGCCGCCCGGCCCCGCGCTCGCCCCGCACCGTGCCCGCGCCCCGCCCGCCGCGCTTCCCGCTTCCTGCTCTGCCACCCCAGGGGAGGAGCCTCCGGACCCTCCGCGACTCCGAGAGGCCGCGGCCCCTCCCCACGGGGGGTGGGGGCCAGCCCGGCCAGAAACCCGGGAAGCTCCCCCGACGCGCCCGGGGCTGATCTTGGGGACGCGCGTCTGGGAATACCTCCTCCCCCACGGGGGTCCCTGCGCTGGGGACTGCCCTGACCACTGCAGAGGGGTCCTGCCTGGGAGACCCGAAGGGAGGAGGCCGCTGGACTTGCTGTTTCCTGTTAGCTGGGGTGGAGGTGTTGTGGCGCAGAGGGACTTCGGGAATGGAGTTCAGGATTTGGTAGCTCTGGTAAAGGGACGCTTTTATAGGTGGTGGTGGTGGGGCGTGATTGCTTAGGATGGGATGTTGGATATGCAGTAAAGGAGGCACGGTTTCTGTCTGGGGATGGACACAGTTCCTGCCTGGCCTTTAAAAAAAAAAGAAGAAAAAGCCAGCACTGGAGTAGGGGGCCCGCTTTAGGGAAAAGGATGAGGAGCCATAAACTGGAAGCCAGGATTCTCCAGGAAGAGACCTTTCTGGCCGTTCACTATGGCCTACCACAGGCCCAGCCTTCCCTGCCTGCTGAGGAGCCCCAGAGGGAAATGAACAGCCGCCACGGGCCAAGTGAGGCCGCAGAGGGAGGCTCTGTGGCCTCAACACAGGACTCCACATTGCAATATTCCTCAGGGACGAGGGCTCTCCACTCCCGAGGGCTCAGGCCAGGCCCTGACTGGAGAGCCTGACCACGGCTGAGACACTGAGAGAGAGGTTGCAGTCTGTGGAAGAGTCCCTCACCCTCAGCTGCTCACCTTTGGGAACCCTCCATCTCATGCCTCCTCTCCTTGGCCCAGCCCACTTGCGGTTCTCAAACTTGAGCTCGTACCAGCACCGCGTTGGGGGCTTGTTAAAGCACCAGTTGCCCAGGCCTCAGAGCCAGAGTTCCTGATTCAGTAGGTCTGGGGTGGCTCTGGGCATTGGCTAACGCCAGAATCATCTGGGGAGGTACTGAAAACTACTGATCTCTAGACACAACCCACACCAATTAAGTCAGATTCCCTGGGGCCTGAGTCCCTTCAAACGGACTGTGAGCTAGGACTTCTTCCACTTTGCTTGTTTCTTATTTTTGCAATCTTTTCAAAAGTTTGTTTTCAAATCTCTGTTACTAACTCTGGGCATCTAAAGGACAGGGATTGTTATTTTACCCCAGTTAGTGCCAGCTCCCCGCCTGCAAGGGCCTGTCAGAGCCCCTGACTCATAGGACAGTCAAGTTCCCAGCTTTTGCATCCGGGCTGGTGTGAATAGTTCACAGAGTAGTGGACCAAGGCCCACTCAACCTTGGAGAAGGATGGAGAATATGAGGGGTGGGGAGGGGGCGTGAAGGAGAGTAGAAAAGGAGGAGAAGGTATGGGGAAGAAGGCTGTATCAACCCGTGATTTTCCACAGCTACTTTTCCACTTTGGAGATTATCATTTTAATCCCTAGTTGGTTCTTCCTGTCACTCAGCAGAGCTCACTCTGTGTCCTTGTATGATCGATACAGCTATCTGTGGACTGGAAAAATGTAAATTTAGTATTCTTCACATGGAGAAGAAAAAAAAAATCTCACACACACTATGAAGAACACCATGCTGCTTTATTTTTAAAAGTGTGTGCCAAAGCCAATTTTAAGCATATTTTAAACCAGTGGCTTTTGTGCTTCTTACTGTATTTTTTCTACAACATGTCTTTGTAGATCCTCATATGTAAGGGAGAAAAAGTGGACATGTTTTCATCAGGCAGTTTAATTGTTTTGAAGAAATGCCTCCTTGTCTAAAGCACTCGTGAATCACTCACGGGCAGCATTAGAGCTTCCCAGATCCACTGAGGATCTCTTTAGTTTTTCTGGTGTTCTTAGGTTATCCACAACCACTACTCCACGCTCTTCATACGAATGAGTAAGTCAAAGCTGACTCTGCCCTTCCTCAGGGCCCAGGGAATAACTTTTACTTTCAGGTGTCTGCAGCTTCTGTCCTATGCTGTATGAGGGAAAACTGCTGTCTTAGCTTGGACTATAACAAATACTACAGACTGGGTTGCCTAAACAACAGACATTTATCCTCACGGTTCCAGAGGGTAGGAAGTCCCAGATCCAGGTACCAGCAGATCTGGTTTTTGGTGAGAGCCCTCCTCCTAGCTTGGAGATGACCCCTTCGTGCTGTGTCCCCACATGGCCTTTCCTCAGGGCATGCATGTGGGTGGGAGAGAGGAAGCAAGCTCCATGGTGTCCCTTACAAAGACACTAATCCCATCATGAGAGCTCCACCCTCATGACCTCATCTAAACCCAGTGACTCCCAAAGCCCCCACTTCCTAATATCATCACGCTGGGGGGTAGAGCTTCAACGTGAATTTTAGGGAGACCCAAACATTAAGTCCTTAACAACTGCTATTTGTTTTCAGTGTTTTCCTTCTCACTATCAAAAACCAGCCAAGAGATCTGGCATTTAGTATTGTATGATCCACACTCCTCATTTATGCTTTTGTTGTAAAAACAGACAGAAGTTAGGACTGTATGGGTTATAAGTACGGTTTCTTCAGCAGATAACAAGGCCTAGGGTCCTTCATTTCTGAGGGCCAAGAGGAAGTTCGGCTCTCTCAGCTTTGATAAGAGCAGCTGAGATCTCAGCAGGTGGGAGGCAGTGTGATGTGCTGGAGGGTGCTGGGGCAGGGCCGCGGAGGGTCAGCCCACCTAACCCAGCATGTGGAGTGAATGACTGGGTCTCCAGAAGATAATAAAAGTCCTGGTTCCAAAAGAAGGGGTGTATTAGTCAGTTTTTGCTGGAATAAGACAATGTAACAACGCCAACATTCAGCGGCTTATAACAAGGAATGGGTCTGGGCTGGCCGGCTTTAGGTCTGCTTCACACGTCTTCTCATTCTGGGAGTAGGCTGAAGGAACAGATTCTACTTGGGACGTGTGGTTCTCAAGGAGGGCAGGAGCTTGAGAGGTTAGTGGAGACCCACGATGCCTCCTAAAACCTTTACTTAGAACTCCCACACTCTCACTTCAACTCACAATCCACTGGGGAAGTCAAGACACACAACCAAGTCTAAAGTCAAAGGATTGGAGTGGGGGGAGAACCCTAAACAAATAATATGATCAGAAACAGGAGAAAATGGATATGGGGTATACAAAACAACACATCTCTCAGGTCCTTCATAATTTAACATTCCACAGTGTGTAATTGAATGTGAGGCTATGAAAAGTTAAAAAAAAAATACAGATGGGTTAAGAAGCATAAACAGGTAAGGCAGGAGAAGAAAATGAGTTTTAGAATATACCAAACTAAAATATTCTAGAACATAGCAGAACAAATAATACATGTAACTTAAGAATCGATAGTATTAAACTTACCAATTGATCAATATTGGTAGCAGCTCAATAGTGGTTTGCCATCAGTACTTAGAAGACTGTCTCAATACTGGGGGCGCAGCAGTAGGGTAGGGAATGAGTAGCCAAGCCCTGCTGGGAAGATAGCCTACTTGGGTGGGAAGTGTACATCTGGAATCAGGAATCTTGGGATCCAGTCCCATACCTGCCTTGTTCTAGCTATGTTGCCTTGACCAAGCCACTCACCCTCTCTGAGACTGCATGAGCACCATTTTTTACTGACTTTTAGAGTGAATGCCAATTTTACATTAAAACAGCATGTGTTATTGACTTGGATTCAAAAACATTCATGCACTTCATTTGAAAGAGTATTTAAAAGAATTTTACAGACTTGCAGGCAGACCCACGTGGGAGTCTGCATTCTCCCTTTCGTGGTGTTAGAGGTCTTTCGGTGTGGACATTTGAGAAGTATTGATTTGGACCATCTTTTTTGCCCTCCGACTGACCATCCATAGGCCAGAGGTTAGCAAATTACAGCCTACTGGGCCCACTGCCTCTTTCTGTATGATTTTGTAGTGAGGAAGAATTGACTTTTTCTTTTTCTTTTTTTTCAGTTTTTAATTATGGTAAAAACACAACATAAAAGTTACCATCTTGATCATTTTTAAGCATGCAGTACAGTAGTGTTAACTATAGTCACGTTGCTCTGCAACTAACCAATCTCTAGAACCTTTTTCATCTTGCAAAACTGAAACTCTACACCCATTAAACTCATCTCCACATTCCCCCTTTTGGCAGCACCTGGAAACTACCATTCTCCTTCGTTCCTGTGAATCTGACTACTTTAGATATGGCACATAAGTGGAATCATATGGCATTTGTCCTTTTATGACTGTCTTGTTTCACTTAGCATAATGTCCTCAAGGTTCCTCCATGCTGTATCATGTGATTTTTCAAGGCTGAATAATAAATATTCCATTCTATGTATATGGCACATTTCTCGTTGGTGGGCGTTTGAGTTGCTGCCACCTCTTGTTACTGTGAATAAGAATTCCCATTTTTTTAATGGTTGAAAACGAAGAATAATATTTTGTAGTATATAAAAATTCTATGACATTCAAATTTCAACGTCCACAAATAAAGTTTTATCAGAACACAGCCATGCTCATTCACTTACGTATTGTCTAATACTGCTTTTGAATTGCAGCAGCATGGTTGAATAGTTATGATGGGAACCATATGGTCTATCAAAGTGAAAATATTTACTTTCTGACTTTTTACAGAAGGTCTGTCAACCCCTGGCATAGGCCATCTGAGACAAATGAGATTCCGTCCTGGTTTTCTTGTCGGCAGGGAGGTAGGAGGTTAACTGCATTTTCTTTCTTACTCCAGAGACGGCCCTTCCTTGTCACATTGCTAAAAACCTTAGCGTCTATAACAAACTTCACATCTAGGAACTTCATCTTCAAAGGACACCAAGTCGTTGTGCTTCATTTATTCCTTCCTACTTGGTCTTCTGCCAAAGTAGAGAAGAGATGGCTTACACTGTCCCAGTCTGTGAAACAGCATTTCAAGCCTTTCTCTGGTCTCTGAACAGACCTGAGCCTTTATTCCCAAGGGTTCCCAGCCCTGTTTATGCATCAGAAACACAAATACTGGGGCCTCACCCCTGAGATTCTGAAATTGTGCTGAGGAATTTGTATTTCTCCAAAGTTGCCACGCAAATGACCTCTCTCCTCATGAAGCAATTGTAAATGTCTTCCTCATCCTTTAGACTCAGCTTAAACCCATCCTTTAGACTCACCTCCAAGGAGTCTTCCAAGATTCAACAGGTAAAGTACATGGCCCATTTCTCCTGCACGCAGAGCATGGTGGTTGTGCTTTATGGCTTAGTGATATGCATATGACTGTCACCCTCCCATGCATCCCATCTCTACGTCCCTAACACTTTCCAAAAAAGGGCTAAAATTTTTTGAATTAATCAGTTCATCAATAATAAAAGGAATGATATACAATGAAGTTTTATAAATGATGTTGTACTATCTGACACATGTGAACAACTACCACGAGGGAGAATAACTGATGGCATGTGCAGGGCATGAAAACCGATTCCAAGCTTCAGATTTTTAAATTTCAAAATTGGTTGAAATTCATTAACACTTTTTCACCTCCACACGCACCCCAAATCCACATTATACCATTAGAAAGGAAGGGAAATTAAAACAGTGATAGGGTATCACAATTCCACAGTCTGTGAGTCCCTGCTTACTCTCCAGGATGCATAAAGCTGAAAAACTGTCCCGGCTAGCTGCAGTTCAGAAACACTTCCTACATAATAGAAACGTGATATGCCCAGAAAGGTGCACTTATCATTATGAGAACAGTCATTTGAGAGCCGCACAAGACAGCCTGAGCCATGACTCGGCTTGCCAGAGATGACGGGAGAGCAGGGGTCTTCAGAGTGAGTAGAAGCTCCGAGGCCAAGCATCAGGACTCAGTCCCTTCCCAAGGGCCTGTTTGTATGGGTTGGCAGGCTGCAGAGGCTGGAGCCAAGGAGGAGTTCCTATACGAAAATCAGAAAGAATGAAGTTGTTTCAGGCAAAACTTAAGGAAATTCTGAACCCAGGCACTTCTTCCGTTCAGGGCCAGTGCAGAGATGGGGAGAGGGCGTTTTCCCTACCTTGGCTCAGCACCTGGTATTCGCTGCAGCCCTGAGGAAATCCCTGAGCAAGGAAGCCAGTGAACAAAGAACATGAGCAAACACGCTTCTGAGACATGGCGGGACACCTCACTCCCTAATGTTTCTCTCTGGAAGGACCTCCGGTAGGAGAGAGAGGGAAGGTCTCTGACTGGCAACTTTAGAAGAAACCAGAATGATTGGCTCAACTCCCTCCTTCCTCCTCGTTTAGAGCCAGTTGGTTCCAAGAACACATGGTCTCTGTTCTCTAGCTCAGCCTAGGTAGGCAAGTGCAATCTGGGAGTAAAATAACAGCTAGTCAGTTGTGCCCATCTGTGGAAGGGTCATCCTCCAATTTAGCTTCTGTCAGTAGGGAGACTCCCATTTTTGGTGTCCATCAGTCTGTCTCCTGTGTCCCTCTCAGCTGGGTCTGGAATTGGCTAGGGAAGAGAGGTGTTGTTTTGGGGGCTGGAGGTTTTCCCAGCCAGTTCACTGGAGACACCACTTGGAATTCTGAGAAATATCTAGAGAACACTGTGTTGGGGATGGGGCGGCTCAGTATTGTGAAGTCAAAAGTGGCTCATCCACAGTCACAGGACCTCAAGTGTCCCCACAAGCTGATGAAGCCACAAATGGAACCTGAGGTGGAGGAGAAGACCATTCCGCCGGCTGCTGTCAGGAACCAGGCACCTTGGTCTGGAGGTAAAGGAAACCAGGGGGATGCTATTATTAACTAGCTTTAAAGTTGCCAACCTCCGCAGGCCCCTGTGAGGGTTCTGAGGGCAGAAGCAGGTGCTGGGATGAAATGAGGAGGTGAAGCGTTTCCCCCTGGAAGGTGTCAGTGCACACCCATGAGAAGGGGTGAGACTTGATACGACATCTGTCCCCCCCTCAAACCCACAGCAATGTAAATTTCCTGAGTGAATGCCATGGATACTCAAGGAGCAAAAATTATTATTAGAAAGTGTGCATAATGCCTCAGTCTAAACAATGCCATTAAATAGATGAACTCAGTTGGTCCCTCTAGTATGAATCCTTTTTATATGGTGCAACTGAGAGGAGATATTAAGAGATTTATGGTTCAAGGTCACACAGTAAGTAATGGGACTGCAACTAAAACCCAGGTTTCTGACAAAAATTTTAATCCTTTCTGCTGTTCTTTGCTGTGTTGTAACAGAGGACCTCTGAGAGCGCATGTTCTAGTGCTCACTTGTCATCTCAGGCCTCTTTGATTCAGCTTCTTCCACTGCAAAGTGGCAAACTGAGGGCTTTGGAGCAGAGAATATCCAAGACCCCAGCATCCTGTGAAGGTCCTGGGGGATTCTCGGTGTTTGCTCACCTCCTACCACAGTAATTCATAGCAATTCTGCCTAGAAAGATGGCCCATAGCATCTGCTCAACACAGGGCTAGGGCATTTTAACCTGCCTCTAAAGCAGCAGACTGAAACTTTTAACTCCAACCCCCAGGAGGAAATTTAAGTTTACATCTAAACCCAATACTCACAAGTACAGAACTGAAACAGGCTTCACAAAACAATCATTTACTTTTATGTTTTTATGTTTACTGTTTGTGATAACCATTATTTTCTTATCTTGTTCTATTTGTTTAAAGAAATGTTGGTTGCAGCCCACCACCTTGATTTCACGGCCCATGAATGGTTTGGGACGCACAGATTGGAGGGCTGAAAACTGAGGGGAAGTGTTCAGCGGAGCCGGGGAATACAGGATCGCAGAAGACAGATGAGGCCGACTGGGAGAACTGGCGCGACTTAAAAGGGGGAGTACTTGGCTGTGTATGAGTCACTGTCTTTCTGAACCCCCCCACGCTTCCACATCGTCTCCCGTCTAACCAAGTATACTGCCACCTCTGTGGCGTAACTATTGTTCCCAAAGGCAATATTTAAAAGATACTTTGAGTATCCCAGATTTGTTTACCAGTGGCTTGAGGAACGCTCACTGTTTAAAGAGCCAGCCGCTGTTAGCTCATGGTGGGACACGTGATACTTTAGAAGCAGGGTGGGGGCACGTGACAAGGTCAGGGTCTTACCAGAGGAGGTTCGACTTGGCTAGCAGTGGTGATGGTCTGAGCCTGAGCTGACGGGTTCAGAGAGTGGACGTGAGCATGGCCACTCGGCCCCGGGTCTCGCCACACAAGGCTTCACGTTTCGCTCTGACATTATCACCAAATGATCTGACTCGTGCAGTTACGGAGACAGCCTGACAAAAGGCATCTAGAAGGCACTCATCACACATCTTTAAACTTCCAGCCTATTCTTCGACCACACTGCTTAAAGTGCACTAATATTCTGAAGGCCCTCATTTATTTTGTCATCGGCACACTGACGTTGCATTGTGTTTTATATGTAAAAAGCATCGACTGGTTCAAGGCAAACCATTAAAATGCACCACAAGTTTTATAACTGTCTTTTAGCATTTGTTCAATTTTTAATATACCCAGAACCTTAAAAAATGGTGGGTTGTCCATGCCTTTCTCAACTTCAAGAGGACCCACCCCCGGGAAGACCAGATTCTTGGTGACATGACTTTCTTGGAATACCTGCAAGTGAAATTCACTTAGAAGGGAGAACATTCCTTTGTCAGAGTGGCTGAAATGCCGGTCTCTCCTGTCCAGAGGACCCCCCCCAGGTAACCAGAAAGCAAATTAACATTTGAGAATTTGTTGCTTGGTGATCAACAGTGAAAGCACCATGAAGTGAATATCATACCCTAGAGGGGAGGGACTCTCTGGACACTAGAAAGTGTTCATTCGCTCCGTACATTGTCTTCACTCTACCTTTCTGGAAAGTCAGACCAAATGGCTTTTCTCTTTGTGTTACATTCCTGACCACACCCTGTTCTGTCTAAACATTCTTTCTTTAGACATTAAACCCCAGTCAAATAGCTCTTCCAAGGGACCTTGAAGACGTCTGTTTTTTCCATCACACATGGATTTGATTTGTTACGTTTAATTTTCGGATAGAAAACTTAAGTCCAAAACCTAGGTTGACTATCTCTGTAGGCACCACACACTTCCAACATGACATGGTACAAAACAGATACTGTATCTGACTTTGATGAATTACCAAACTAAAATGTTAAGTAAGTAAACCAAGAAATCTACCCTATGCAAATAAACTGGAGGCAGTGTGGTTTGGTGGAGAAAACCATGGACTCAACAGCCTAGGCTCTCCTCCTAACCCTGTTGCATGATGTGGGGAAAGGACACTTAACCTCCTATCTTTCAAATAGTAGGCTTGAGGTAGGGGGTGGTTTGGAAAACCTCTCATGACTGGACCCTTTCATGCATTCATTCACTCATCAGACATGTTTATTGCCTCCTATGTTATCAAGGACGAGATGAGTAAAACATGATTCCTACCTTTAGGGAACTTTCAGTCTATAGCTTCCACATCTAAACTTTCATGATGCAAAATAGGATGATAATCAGAAAACCCTGTCGGCTCAGGGGCAGACTGGCCGTCTCAGGAAGGCCATGTGCCTTACAATGGGAGCTGATGGTCCTAGGGTCCAACTCGGTTCTGTGACCTTGGGCAAGCTCCTGTGTCCCTTCCAGTCCCCATTTTCTCATCCATAGAATGGGCAAAAGAAGATCTGTTTTGAAGGGTTGGGAAGATTAGGGCCAAAATACAAAAAGTACCTCACACATACTTAGCATTCAATAAACCATCTTCCCAATTTCATTCTTGACCCTCAACATCCATTCTCCATCCAAGCAGCCAGACTGAACTTTTAAAAATGTGAATTGTATCCTATCACTTAGACCCCTCCCACACAGGGTCCTGGCTCTGTGTGGTGGCCTCAGGCCCTGCATGCTCTGGCCTCTGCCTCCCTCCCTGCTCTCTCTCCTTCCTTCCCCTCACCCCTTTAGCCAAGAGACCACACGCCTCCCTCTGTGTTCTCAGATCAGACTGGTTTGTCCCCTCCCCAGGCCTTTGCTTTCTTCATTTCCTGCAGAGTTATTGGTTCCTCACCCATCAGGGCCCAGCTCGGATGTCCTGTCTTCAGAGGCCTTTCCTGGCCATACATCTCCACTCGTCGTGTCTCTCACGTTCTCCTGCTTCCTCTTCACAGCCCCAGCCTCTCTTTGCTTCTGTGCCCTGCCCGTCCTACCTCCCTCAAGAGTGGAAATTCCCCACAGGTACATTCCTGTCTCTCGTATTCACTGTGTCCCCCAGACTGAGGCAGTGCCTGGCATACAGAGGTGCTCAATAAGTATGTTTTGATTTATGCTGTTGTAATTATTACCATTGTCATTTGGTGGTTGTAATTTATCTGAGGGAAGATCCCTCAGGTAATGTCTGAATCTTGAGCCAGAAGAGGAAACTAGTTTTGTGCCTGAGCCACAAAGCTGAGGACTAGTGGGAAACTCGGGGATCAGGAGGAAGGAGAGTGTGGGCCCTGGAGGGGGCCTTGCAATGCAATGTGAAGAGCTCTGGGTTCGAGCTGAGTGGTCTGAATTCTAGGTCTGATTTTACCACCAGCTACCTGTGTTCCTTAACTTTTCAGGCCTCCGTTTCTTCCCATATGTAATAAAGGTTTATTTTTAACTAATTGGCCTTTAAACTTCCCCCAACTCTGACATTCTGTACCTTTGCGGCAGGGCCACTGGTAGTGAAGCCTGTGAAGGCGGTGATGGGCGAGCCTTCTCGGTGCAGCCCACGCAGGTCCCATCACCCAGCCACTCCACAGCTAGCCCTTCTCTCATCACACGGCCTTCTCAGCGGGCCCGGCACACAGCTGCTGCTCACGGCATATCGGCTGAATGAATGACTGTCCCCTGGCACCAGGGAGACAGGGAACTGATGACTCAGTGACTCAGAAGGAAGGACCACCGAGTCACTGAGCCACTTCCTGTCTCGCTCAGTGTCTTCCAAGCCAAGTCCTAACAGGGTGGGAAGGTGGCAAAGAGTTTAAGCTCTACTGGATCCACAAAGAGAAAGTCTTTAGTGTCAAGAGTGGGGGAGGCAGGGAAGACATGGAACCGTCCCGGAGCCTTTGCTCAAGTTCTCTGCAACAAACCTAACATACAGCTAGGAGATCATATACCTTGATTCCTTTCTCAGAGCGATAAAGTCAGGTTCCAGAATGCCACTGTGAAAGAGGCTATTTCAGCTATCTAGTCTTGTGTAAAAGCCATCACTTAGTTTGTTAAAACAAGAACCATTTTATTTGCCCACAGTCCCGTGGGTCGGCATTTTGTCTGGGCTCAGTGGAGTGGCTCTTCTGCTCTTCTCACTGGGATTACTCATGTGACTGTGTTTGCCTGGCAGCTTCCCGGGGTTTGAATGGTACAAGGTGGCCTCACTCACATGTCTGGCAGCTGGTGCTGGCTTCGGGCTCAGCCTCTCTCTCCACGTGATCTTTTGTCCTCGAGGAGGCTAGCCTAGACATGCTCACATGGCCGCAGCATCGTTCCAAAAGGGGAATGAGGGCAGAAGCTGCAAGGTCTCTTAATGCTGAGCTGCAAACATCATGTCACTTAAACTGCATTCTGTTAATCAAAGGAAGTCACAGGTCTAGCCCAGATCCAAAGAGAGAGGAAACAGTCTACCTCCTAATAGGAGAAAATGCACAATTACATTGCAAAGGAGGCCAACAGGCAGGGATGGGAGAAATTGTGCCCATCCCTGCTAACAGTCTACTGCACAGGCCTCAACCCTTGCGCAGTCCCTCTTTACACCAATGAGAAGCCTGAGACATACACAGGCTAAGTGGTTTGGTCAAGTTCAGAGAGTCAGTGGCACATCCATAAAAGGAACCCAGATCTGCATCTCAATCCAATGTTTCACACCTGCAAGGACCTCTTCCCTCCACAGCTTCACGTTTTTTCTCCAAACTTACTGGCAGAGCCAGGCTTTGGAGCCAACCTGCCTCTCGGGCTTTCTGCTTTGCATTAGCTGATGGGTAAGGCACAGACTCAGGAACAGAGCATGGAGCCTTATTTCCAAGGCTGCCTGCAGCTGCCTGGGTCCTGTGGGTCTCCTTAATAGGAAAAGAGATGCTATTCCATCTTCTGGTCCTTCAGAAGCCTGCCAGGCCCCCAGTGCATAGCTAGATTTGACAGCAAAATCTCAGTTCTATGGGCTCTGCACAGCCATTTAATAAAATGGTGCTTTGTAGTTGTAGTTTTTAAGGCAACATGTCTCCAGTATAACGTGAAAGGGTAGTAAACCAATCTGTTAGACACAATATGACTACCAAGAATTAGTTCAACAGAAAAGTAAACCAAAACAGTTTCTGAAAGTGAAAGCTAGAGGCAACAATAAAAATCACCAAATATTTATTGAGCTTTAATTACACCCATTATTTACACGTATTAACTCATCTAATGCTAACTAACATGTGGGGAGGTGGTATTGCTGTCCCCATCCCTAAAACTGGTTCCTCAAATGTCACCTTTGTGTCCATTTCCAAATCCAAGGTCTTATTTACAGCCTAATTTTAGCCTTTTCAAGTCTGCATAATCTGAAAACATGTATTCATTCCTTCGTCCATACATTCATTCTCTTAGGTGACAAGACCTGGTCTAGGTGTAGGCGATACAGCAACAAACAAGTCAGAAGCACTTCTGCCTCCAGGGGCCTTCCTGTCTAGCAGGCAGGCATTGAATAAGAAGCAGCTAACATGCCAATGGAATGGGTGTTATGAAGAGGTGGGTGGAGAAGCCCTCTGAAAGATGAGTCTCTCTCCCCTTGGTTTCTGGGAGTTGAAACTCTCCAGATTCTAGTTCCTACTCCTCTGGCCCCTCGTTTGCTGATTCCTTTTGCTTTTTCTTGAGTGGCTGAACTCAGTTTGGATCTAGGAAACTCAATTCCCAAAAACTGAAAGCAGTGCTTTTAAAGATAGCCACAACACTTCTTTTGCGTGCCTATGAAGGTTGGTAGCTTGGGTGTGCCTATCTCAGTCATGAGATCCCGGGCAAGCAATCCCTTAGCAGGCAAAAACCCCACATCTTCTTTGTCTGTTAATCTACTAACACCCTTGGTACCAATCGTATGATGAAAACATTTGGGTCCCCAGTCATTCTGTTACCTTAGTCTGGATTGGTCAAATGTTCATTCATTAATTCACCTGCTCATGCATTCACGTACTTATTTAACACATACTAAACAAGTGCCTTCTTTGTGCCACGCTTTACTCAAGGCAAAGCCCTGCTCCCAAGACATTTAAATCCTAGTGAGGGACATGGACAATAAACAAGCAAATAAATAAACAAGAAAGTATCGGACTGGCAAGTGCTACAAAAGGAATAAACAGCATGATAATGTCAGCAGATAGAAAGCCAGCAGGAGAGGATGTCATTTTTGCTGGCATGATAGAAAGAAGGGGGCACAGAGTTCCAGAAGAGACTCCAGAAGGGAAACAGGAATGGCGACAGCCCAGATGCAGGGAAGAAATGGGTATATCTGGGAAACTGAAAGGTGTGCAATGTGCATTGGATGGAATGGACATGGGGAGCAAGATGATATGGTCATCTGGAGTCCAGGTCATGTGGAGTCCTGCAGGCATAGAAGGACTTTGGATTTTATTAAAAGCGAGATAGGGAGCCATTCAAGGATTTTATGCAGAAGGGAGACATGATCTGACTTATTTTGTAAAAAGAGCCCTCTAAAAAGGAGGGCAGAGTGAGAACAGGAAGCCCAGGGACAGGATGGTTCCAATGTTCCAGGCAAGTTTACTGGTGGGTTAAGGCAGGTCCTGCCCTCAGAGAGGGACAGAACAGTTCCTGTACACATCAGGCTCGATTCTGTCTGCCCTTGCTGCCATGCTGACCCTTCGATGCAGCCAGGAGATTTCTCAGCGATGCCACTGAGTGCCCAGCACCCACGGAAAACCCACATGTGGTGAGCCAGAGATACCCAGGTGGCCAGAAGCCCCTGTCCTCTGGGCTCTCACTGTCTCCTCAGCCCCTTTTCATCTGGCTCAGCCCCATAAGAAGGAGAGCCCTCCTTCTCTGCCAGCCCTTCAGAGGGTTGGAGAGACTGGCAGGGCACAGGAATGCTTGAGGGCCGAGCCGGCTGCAGGGTCTGGCAGGTTCGGGCAGCGGCAGTGCTCTGCCCTCCAGCAGCGGCCCCGGCTACCGATCCCCACTCTATTTTCCTAGGCCACCTGTCCCTCCCTTGACTTATTCCAGACTATCTCTAAATGCTTCCTTGTTACCCGACTGCTAAAACACTGTGTGTTTCTTGTTGTTCTCCCCGCGCCCCCCACCCCTGCCCAAAATAGAGAAGTGTTTTACATTAATTAAACTGTGTTGAAGTGAATTAACCAACTACTAAGAGGTCTGTGGCACTGGCCTCACCCCACCTCTTCACCTGCTACCACCCGCTTCACACTCCTCCAGGGAACCACCCCCTCCTCCTGGGGCATGGTGCTCCCCCTGCTTACCTAACTCCTCCTTCCTGTCAAGCTCTCATTATCACTTCCTTCTAGAGGCTGTCCCTGAGAGCCATCTGCCAGCCTGTTTGATGCCCTGGTTAAATGTATTCAATGCACCAGGGACTTTCTCTTCATAGGCCTCACCGTTATTATAATTATATACTTACCCAGTGGAGTGGAAACATACACCACAGCTCAGGTTTTGAAAAGTGGTCCTTAAATTTTGTATTTTTATAATTGGTCTCATCTGTTCCTACCCCTGCTGATGGTTGGGGAGAGAAATCTTGAATTTGCCAATGAAAAGTAACAACAGCCTATTCCAGTTTTTAGAATAAGCTGTTTCCCCTACATATCAGTTAATTCAAGGTTGAAACTTGCTGGCCCCGGGTGACCCCCAGGATGCCTGGGGCAGCCATTGCCTCCACATCTGTGATTTTTGAAGGGTCAACTCCACCCTCCAGCCCAAGGCCAAATCTTAGCTTGCTGGGGCGCCCTCACAAGCTGGCATTCACTGCTGCCTTGGGGGTATGAATGGAGGAACTTGTATCCCCTCCATGCCACACACAGGCCAAGAGGAAGCAGGGAGCAATCTCAGGCCCCTCTCCATGGAAAACCATCTGCCACCATTCCAGCTCTGCTGTGGCTGCCCCACGGTTTACGGGGTTCCCAGAGAGAGGATTTCCTCTAAGTTCCAAGGTTCCAGGCAGAAGACAGAGCCCAGGCTCCTCTGATCTGACATCCCCTCCGCCATCCGGACTAAGGGACCCAAGTCTTTCTCTCCCTCCGTCCCCTTCCCAGTGGAGTAGACCTTTTCCCTTAGCTTCCAGTCATGGGGTCCCTGTGGACATGCAGTGTGGCTTTTGCTGATGAAGCCCATGATCCAGGCTTGCCTCTCCACATGGAAAGGCAAGCTTGGGAAGTTAAACACCACCTTTGCCACACCCTCCCTTACACTTTTTCTTCCATAAAGTTTGCCTTTCAACTGCTGTCGGGTGGATATAAAAATCAGGTCTGGAGAGGGGGCTGGAGGGTATGGGTGAAGTAGGTGAGGGGAATAAAGAGGAAAAACTTCCAATTATAAAATAAGTAAGTCACGGGGATGAAAAGTATAGCATAGGGAATATAGTCAATAATATTGCAATATCTTTATAAGGTGACAGTTGGTAGCCACACTTATATGGCAAACATTTTGTATTGTATATAACTGCTATGCTGTGCACTTAAAGCTAATATAATACTGTGTGTCAACTTTGCTTCAATTAAAGAAAAAGAGAAAAAGAAAAGAAAAATTGAGTTTGACCCTCAAAGCTGAGCAGTGACCTCTTTCTCCCAGCTGGCATCCATTCTCTTTGAACCCATCCATTACATGATTTCCAGGAAGCAAAAAACATCTCAGCTTAATGTTTTTAAAAAATAACTTCCTATTATAGCAATTTGTGTGTGTCCTCTTTGAAGGTCTATCTCTGTCTCTTTTGCTTATCACTGTTTTCTTGTGACTAACACATGTACACGTGACTAACACATACACTTTGTTACATGATTTAAGTGAACTATTTAACTTTATAACAATCATAAAATGTCAAAGTTATCAGGGACCATAGAGATCATTTTGTCCAATCCTTTTGTTATAGATGAAGAAACCTAAGGCCTGAGGGATTAAATTTATTGGTCAAAGTCACACAAATAATGGCAGGTGTGGATCTTGAACCTCTAATTTTTCTACCTCCAATTTATTACTGTTTTCCGACTCACCCAAATGCCTTTCCAAACAATGTGATTTGCCTTTGTCTCGTAAACCAAACTAATATAATTTCAGAAAGAACTAGTTGCCTCAATAGACTGGTTTATGTGGACAGATCCTCTTTTCCCTTTTTATTTTCCTCATCTGGCACACAGATATGTAGATTTGTTGTTTCAGAATGGAAATAGTTTAATTTTTTATTATTACAAAAATATATATTCTCATTGTAATATAAAACTATAAAGAAATCATTATACTGTAGTCCTAGCATTTAACAGTGCTTGTAAGCACTGAATTCTTATTGAATATTAATGAACCTAAAAAATCATATATAATTGTGGTACCCAGAAATAATTATTCACTGTATATGCTTTCTGTTTGTTCACATATACACATATTAAAATAG
The DNA here is from genome assembly GCA_032199065.1 of Smutsia gigantea. Lineage (NCBI taxonomy): Eukaryota > Metazoa > Chordata > Mammalia > Pholidota > Manidae > Smutsia > Smutsia gigantea. The sequence continues at coordinate 91,642 of JAVSCE010013560.1, read as the reverse complement.
AATTAGATTTTTTTTTACCAGATTCCTTAAACAAACACATCAAAACATATTTAAATAGTTGCCCATTCAAGAAGGTCACCTTGGGAGGCTATGTTCTTATTTCAGTGATGTTGTTATTGCTAATATACTTATGGAACTTGTATTCTGGAGCCAAACAGCTTCCAAGATTCTTGCTAATTATTTTATTCTCAGTATGAACAAATATTCATACTTTGATGGATTTTACTTTGGAATAGGAATATTAATTGAATAATGGTGGAAGAGGTAGGTGTTATTGTTTTGGATCAAGAACAAGATGTGAATATAAAATAATGAGATTGACTTTTACTGTATGACTCATAAATTGCTCTTAAGATTAGGCCCCACGAGGAATCCCAAAATGTTTCCTGCAGGGACATGTGCATATCTTCCAAGGAGACCATTAGAAGATGGTGGTTTGCATTCAAATGTAAAAATTACAGGAGATGAATTTTAAGAGACAGTCATATTGATTTACAGTAATATTTTATACAATTTATCAGACTTTTATAGAAACGTCTTTGTGTGGTTATATGGAATTTAGCTTAATAATCAGACTATTTTGTTTCTAAGTAGAAAGCTTAGGTCTTAACATGATTTGAGTTTGAGACTATCAGGATTTTCTTCCTAGTTGTTACAAGCTTTCTTCAGTAGTTGCTTTGAATATGCCCATCATTGCTTTGTTTGTCTTCTCACTGTTCTCCTTTAACTTTCTGGTACTTAGTAACAATTCACAAGAGAAGTGAGCCTCTCACATACTCTGTACTTCCTAATATACCTGTTATTATCAGAGCAAAAATGCATCATCTTTAGGAAGAATCTACTTGAGGGATCCCAAACGTCTACATGGGCCAGGCAGGTCATATAAATGAGTGAAAAGGACTGTATGGAAGAAAACAACAGTGCCAGCCGGATGACAAATAGCAAATGACTGTCAGCCTCAGTGTTGAAAGGCAATAGGGAATGGTGGGGACTGCGGGAAGTCGAAGAACACATCCCCATGGAAAGAAAGAGGTAAGCTACAAGGGAGTGTAAACTCAGGGTTATTAGAACTTCTGATCTTTCATTCTGACAAGCTGGAAATCTGGGTTTTTATCTTAACTTTCTTGATTTTTAAATGTCAGCAAATAATTCAAACATACCAGAAAGGCAGAGGAGTATAATAGTCAAGAACTTGTATTCTGGAGCCAGACAGCTTGGAATTCAAATTCCACCTCTGCCATTTATTAACTAACTGTGCCACTTTAGGGAAGTTACTCAATGTCACTGTGCCTTAGTTTCCGCATCTGTGAAATGGGGACAATCACAATAGTACCCACCTCATGGTTTTAATGTGAGGATGGAGTGAGTTTACATATGCAAAGCATATACATGCCTGACCGATAGTTAGTGTTATGGAAATGTTAGCTTTTGTTACTTAAAATGGAGATTACCATAGGAGCTAAATAAAACACATCTGCAGGCTGAATTCAGCCCATTGACTTTCAATTTGGGTATTCTGGTCTAAAATCAGGAGAGAAAACTCTGGCAACATAAGACAGTTTGTGTGAGACCACACTAACCATTCCAGCATACTCCAAAGCACACTAAGACTGGAACAGGCTCTGAAAGTACATGACCTTAGTAACTCTCCAATTGTCTGAGGAGCACCACTTCCCAGAAGGCACTCAGCTGACCCACAGGAGGGGGCCCGATTCCATTTCACCTGGGCCAGGCTCTACAGGTATATACCCCATGGTTCAGCATCCTTAACATAACTGCCCTGCTTGTTCCAGCTCCACCGCATACCCAGCTTTTCATCAGAAGGACCCTTCCTCACTCTTGCTGCTTCCCTCCAGTGGGAATTAGGAACCTCCTGGGACCTGTGCAGGACGTTAGGCTCAGTCTAGCTTCGGACTCAAAGACCCTCGTAACGTGTCTCTCTGTGAATAGAGAATCCTACTTTAGAACAACATGCCCTGGACTGTTGACTTCTAGAGAAGGGGGACAGTGTCTAATACAGTATTTAGGGCTGTTACGCAGCCGGCATGTGCTGTTATAGCTGCAGTGGTCACTAAGGCATTGAAATGTGCTGAGTGACTAAAGGGTTAACACCTGGAACAGGGGTGAAGGCCCTCCAGCAGAATGTCCAACAAGGTCTCCCAGAATCAATGCCTTGTTGTGAAATATATTGAAAAATCTGATTGTCCTTAAAAAGGTAACCCAATGCCTGGGACCTTATTATATAAATGAATGAATACATGAATGAATGAGGAGGATGTGGGCCACAGCTGTTTCATAAATTTGTTTGCATGAATGAGATCTCTCCATCAACTGTTTTCTGAAAAGACAGGTATCCCTTACTTGCAGCAGAGCATTCTGAATACATCTTCACCAGTGTTTGAAACTGGTTTCAGAAGTCAAGGTCATCCTCTTACTTGTAACAGAGCTTTTACATAACATGCTTCAATCACCCGTTGGGGCAACTGTCAGAGAAGCTTTTTGTTGTGAGTAACACATCCGAGCACAAGCCATATTTTGCTTTACATACTTAAGTGAAAAATTGGTCCCTGGCTGAACATAATGGAAGTCATTTGTTCTGGAAAAAGCAATTCAGAGAAAGATATCACCTAAAAAAAACTAGAGCAGTCCACTCAGAACCCTCTCGGCTGATGGGCTATGAAAGATACTTGGGCTTAAGAGCTATTTGGGGGAGTAAGGGGTGCTTTAATTTCCCATAATGGCATCATCTTGCAAGTCTGTTTATTCACTGTAACCATTTGCTCCTGCAGTGTGTGATTGGCCCCACTGGAGAAGTAAGGGGTGCTCCTTTTAGTGCCTTGGGGGCCCCCATTAGAGCCAGTTTGGAAATGGCTTCCACAGTTCCTAGCCAAAGTTGAAGGCATTTTCAATCAGTGGGAAAAGTGGCAAGAAACTCCTTACAGCTCAGAGGTTGCTCTTGAGAAGAGCCTTTTGCTCAAGGCCCTGCTCAGGAATCCGGGAACATTTTTCTCTCATTCTCCGTCACCCACCTCTGCCGCGGGAGGTGAAGGGGACCCATTTAGTTTCCCACACAAGGACCAGGAACAGTGGGGGGCGGGAGCCGCCAGAGCTGCTTGCTTTTCGCATCTCGGCTCTTTTCTTTCTGATTTAACCACGGAATTACTTCTCCCTGTCAGAGCTGTGGTTTCGGTGACTCCACCCCAAGACCAGAGAGCTGTGCAGCCTCAGGGCAGGCGGCAGAGAGTCTATGGCAGGTGGGCGGGGAGGGCAAATCCCACCCTCACTAGGACGGAGATAAAACTCCTCTCACAACCCTTACGGACGAGTTTCTTGAGGCGCCATCTCTGGCCAAAACTGGGGGACTAAACCCAAACCCTCACCTTGTTGTGGAAGAAGCCGTGTAACCACTTGGAGCTTCTGTTCAAAGCCTCCTAACGGGGAGCCGCCCGGTCCCACACGGGACTTCAGGGAAGCTGTGCCCTCCCCAGAAATGACAAATGGAAAAGACAGAAAGGATTCCAGCCAGGCCAGGATACAGTCTCTGGAAAGAGGTTGTTTTTGTCTCCAATGCCACAGCAAACACATCCTCTTAACTTATTAAGCAGGGAAACAGCACAATCACACATGCTGGAGGTTACCAAGGTGAACAGAACCCAAGATTAAAATCTGCCAGCCCAGTGGTGCATGGAAGCATGGAAGGCCCAAAGAGGAAATCTAGTGCACTGTTGGTAAATTTTTTTGGATGCTGTTTATGTTTGAACTTTTCTCTGTTTTCCTGTAGAAGCTTCCGTACCCTCTTCCTGTGTCCCTCCAAAGGCCGGACAATGCAGTCCCGGCACTGCTGTAGGACATGGGCAGGGCCCCACCTTCCTCCTTCCTGCAGGGATAGCCTTTCCTATAGAAGAGGTAGGAATGTAAGGTTCATGTGAAAATGTTATTATATTCCTTATCTCAGTCATTTTGTGATTTGCTCTTTGGCGACAATAAGTTAGCCTGGCCACATTCACAATAGAGGTGGCCTCCGTTCCTAGTTCTGGCTCATGCTGTTTTCTCAGCTGAAGAGGGCAAACGGCTGTTCAAAATGCTGCTTGTTTTCCAGGAGCTTATCAAGAGTTCATGTCTGAGGCCAGAAAGAGAAGGGAGGGCTCCATTTTTTTTTTCTCCCTCCTCATTGTTTCCAACTGAATTGCCAGGAAATGGGAGTCCTCTACCTGTCCCTCGTGGGAGTAAAACTGATTCGACTCCACTTTTCAAATGTATCCGCTACCACCAGAAGCTGAGGACATTTCTGCTCGCCCCAATACGAACATGCCGTGCATTTACACACATGACATCTTTTCAAACTGGAAATGAGTCAAATTTAAATGGAGAGCTTTGGGATTGGTGATTGCTATAAACTGCCTCAGAGAATCTCAGATTTGTTTCACCTTCTCACTCCTTTATAAAGTGCCTTTTGGGGCTGTGGACCTTGGCTGACTCCAACAAGTTTGTGTGTGGGTGCGTGTGTGTGTGTGTGCAAGCGCACGTGTACGTGCATGTACCATCCTTGGCATGATGGTACTCAGAGAACAGAAATCCTTCACACAGGGCTGCACATAAATTAGGACAAGTCACACTGATAGCTGCCCGGGAGCAGGTGTTACAGATGGACAATGTAGAATCCAGATACAAGGTAAGTCAGTCTCAGGGATCATAGTGTGTTTGTGGTTGACCCAGTATTTCCCATTTAACCCAGTTCAGCCAACTCAATTTGGACAAGAATCAAGGTCCATCTAGATGCTTCATTTCATATAGAATCAACCTTAGATGATCGTATTTTGGGGGCCTGGTGGTTTTACTACATATGGATAAAGTTTGAAAGTAGGGATTATATAAACCCCAGTGTTCACCAAGAGAAGGATTTTTTCTTTCAATGTCAACACTTCACCTTGGAGCTCAGACTCAGTTACCTGGGAGCTTAGACTCAATAACCTGGACAGTTATTAGGTGGAATCATGAAACAGTTCATTTTTAACTACCCTCAAGAGCACAAGAGCCAGAAAAAGCTATTTGATTCTGCTCTAGTTGGGTCTTGGTTTCCCCAGCCCCATCAACCTCAGTCCAGGGCCCTGCTTCTCATCAAAGAGGCTCTGCCCCCACCCAGGCCTGTGCAGAACTTCCAGCCCCTCACCCCCAAAGCTCTCGCCCAGCGGCTGGTGTGCCTCTTTTGCTCTGTGAGGATATTCGCAGTCAGGGAGACACTCTCTAGACTCCCTCTTCCTGTGTGGCCTCGGTGGCCCATGGGTTGGCTGCTGCTTCCAGACCTCCTGCTCTCCACCTCCTTGGCTTTGATGAGAGCCACAATCACATCCTGGGGTACCCAAATGCTGTTTCAGATACAGAAGTCCAATAGATTAGCCAAGAGCCAGCCCCGAGGGTGTTTCCACCCAAGTGAGATAACCAACTTTAGTTCAGCCTCTAAGGAATTAGATGTGTGGGAGAAAAATACTTAACATCCTTGTATTGTGTTAACCAATGCTTTCCCTCAATCCCAATGTTTCCCTTCTCTCCTTGGTGCGTCCCCCGTGCCCCTCTACTCCCTTTGAAGCAGCTGGGCTCCTCTGTGCCTCAGAGAAAGGATGTTACAATGGAAAACAGAGCCAGGAAAAGACTCTTCCTGACTTTTGAGTTTCAAAAGTTTAGGCCATTAGGGAAATGGAAAAGACCCACAGAAAGGACATAACATTTGGCAGAAATATCATGAGTGAGACTAAAATTCCTCACCAGCCCTACCCCCTGAGCTTCAAGAACTGGGGAGAGCCAAAGGGGAGAAAAAAATTGGCGGGGTCTGGGACAAGATCAGGTTCAGGGCCAGGTCTGAAAGGGCCCCAGGGTGTGAGCAGAAAGTATCCACAGACCACACATTCATCATTCACACCCTGTGCATCACTCTTGACCAAGGGCTATATTAGTAGTCTTGTCCTTTGGCATCCAGTGAGGACTTTTCACTGTATTTAGCGGGAATACAACTGCCTATACCCTGAAACTTGGTTCATTGTTGCAGGTGGACTTACCCTATGTGATCAACCCAACATACAATATCTTAGGGCACTTGTAGGTCCCCAGGAAGGAAGGTGGGGCCTCTGGGCTCCTAGCAAGGAAGTGCTATGGAAGGAAGAGTCCCTATGTCTACAGTTGAAGCTGAATGGAACCAGCTCAAGATTCTCTCTGAACAAAAACAGTGGTTAAGTCCCACACCCACTCAAGGCCTCCCAAATATGTATATGACTCTCTGGGCTTCTCAAGGGGGTTGCGCTGCTCCTCCATGTTGAAGAGCTTTGTTTTCCCGGGGGGAACTGCTTCTCCAGGAGCTGGTCCAGTGGCACACTTGGGGGATTCTGTGCTGTGTTGCATTCCTAGCCTCTGCTCTAACCTTGACCTTGACTTGATCATGGCCAGTGGCCTGGTTTTCTAGGTTCTCACGCCCCTGATCATAAACCCTGCCATCCCCCACTCCCAGAGCAGATCCGTGCAGCCTTCATCTCCCCAACTTCATGGGGGTGTCAGGCCGAACACCCCAGCCACCTTCCTCATGGGCATGTCAATCACACATCTCGTTTCCCTAACTCTAAGACCCCCAACTCATGCCCCATCTTCCCTAAGACAGTTAATTATAAATAGAGTCCTCAGGGCCACACCATAAGCACCAGAAGGTGGAGGCTGTGCCCGGGATGAGTCAAGGTATTATGTTAATGGGACCAGGTTGGGCCAGTGGCTGGCCTGGATCCATTTTTATCAGTAGACTCCCTTCCTCATGCCTTCCTCCCATAGGACTGGTGTGCTCAGATCATCCTGAGGACAAGCCTATCCGCCTCACCAGGGGAAGGGCTGTAGGGTGGCTCCAGACCCTAAAGAAGGGTTTCTCCTCTGGTCTAGAGGGAATAACATCCAGAGGGCCACGGAATGGGCCTGAGGAGTGAGTGCCCATAGCTGAGGTTTCAAACCAGAGAAGCACTGGCACAGGGAAGCCAAGTACATCTGCAGTGCCGAAGTCCTCTGAGCGTGTCTATGCAGGGAAGACGAAAGTGGGGAACAAAGGGGAAGTATCGCTGCTGATTTATGTTGATCATGTTAATCTTTGCACTTTCCCCTTCCCCTCTCCTGCTTCACAGAGGTGTCGTGAAGCTTCGTGAATGTATATAAAGTGTTCTGCTGGCCTCAGATGAAGGTTATTATAAAAGTGCAAGAGGGAGTGCCATCACCGACCCTAATTAGCCTGGAGTCAAGTGAGTATTCGGCAGGTTTAAAGGTATAGGAATGCTAGCGTGTGTTTTCGAAGGCTACCACTACCTGCAGGGACGAAATGCACCACCAAAGGAGATTTTTCTGGTGAAATTATACAAGTAATCAAAGTTTAAAAAAGGAAGGAAAGAAGCGCACATCAAGGGATCATGAATGACATGAAAGCAGACTGTTAGCAAAAACAAAGCAGGTCCTCAACCAAGGAACCACATGACTGAGTTTTATGTAAGATTTTCAGAGCAAGTCTATTAAAGGATCTGTCAGCTCTATGAACTTTCACTGTGGTGCCATTTCTCTGGATTGGACACTGGCTAAAATTAATGGGGCATGGGGTGAGGGTGGAAAATGTTTATTAAAATACAGATTTTTGTGGGGAATGATGGTAGCTAGGAGTTTGCGGCCGAGGGAGGGGAATGTTCTAGAACATTTCTTCTTCCAGTTGCCCTAGTAGTTACATCCACCTCTGGGGGCTCACTGCATGACTTCTAATTCTTGGTGACCTTAGGGCAAGTTATTTAGCCATTCTGTGCCTCAGTATCCTCATTTGTTAAAAGGAAGTAGTGAAAATGCCTACCTTATAGGGTTGATGTGAGGAAAATTTAGTTAATATATGGAAAGCGTTGGCACATGGCAAGTACCACTAAAGAGTCCACCTCATTATTATGATTATCATTATTATAGTTACACTTGGCCCTTGGAAACATCTTGAATAATGAGTCTGTTGGTGATGGAATGTGCCCCACATAAACCGTAAAGAAGGTCTGAGGACTCAGGGAAGAGAGAGTGGAGAAGGAAAGACGCCAGGTGGAAGGAGAGTGCATCTGCTATGAAGAACTTCTTAGGAGGGTTTGACATATCCCGAGAGTTTTTTCATACTAATCCCCCTTATCTAAATAACATTTGATCTATAGACCTAGACTGTTTCCAAGCATATTCAAGCTCTGACTTGAGACTGATATTGTGAAGCGCATTGAGCACAACAGCATCATTTGACCATGAGATGGACCAAGAATTACGAAGTACAACCGAGGTACTTGCACATCAGTATAAATATTCGCTATTGGCCAGTGTCACATCCACAATTTGATTGTGCAGCTGCATGATCACAAGTGCTCAGGGTTGCACATCTGAGATATTCACTGCATTTATCATGGTGAGAAATCGGGAAAGTCTCAGTGACTCCCAATGTGGTAAATTAATTACCATAGATCCATAAACTGATATGCTGGGCAGGTGTTAACAGGCATGAGTAAGTGGAGTAACATACTGACACAGACAGATAAGCATGGTATAGGGTTGTGTAGAAAAACCTACTTGAAAACCAGTATATGTGGTATTTTGTTTATGTTACTAAATATATTTTATATTCTTAAAACCTTTGGAATGATATTCACTAAGCTAACAGCAGTGGCCAGGTCTGTGGATTAAGATTGCTGGGGTAGAATGGGGAATTCTTCCACTTTTTCTGTGTTCCTGGAGCTCTTACAAGAAGCATTTATTACCTCAATTATGACGTAATAATGGCTATCATTCAGTGAGCACTTGCCATGGGCCAGGGTGCCTCTAGTTTATAAGATAAACCTCACAATATAATGCCTAAAGAAAGTATTTTTATTATCCTTATTCAATGGATAAGAAAACTGAGGGACAGAGAATGAAGCAATTAGCAAGTGTCAGAATTGGGATTTGAACCCAGGGCATTAGCTACATGATGTGTGCTCTTAATCCCTGCACTACAATCAAAATAAGTAATAACAATTTTGTTAAAGCCCATTTCCCTCGAAGACTCAGTTCAACTCTTACTTCTATGATGCCAGCTCTGACCTCAGTAAGCCATTCATTCATTCAACAAACATTTACTAGATAGCTATTATGGTCAAAGGGCCTGTTTGGGATATTTCAAAGTATACAAGTCAAATAAATCACAGTCCTTGCCAAAGCTCCTCTAAGAGTTTACAGGGTAGATAAAGAGAACTCAAAAATAGAAAAGGAAGTGTCATAAGACAGCAACAAGATTCTACAGGAGTTCAGAGAAAAGGGAAGGTACATCTAACTCTGGGAAGCAGGGACAAGCCTTGAAGGCAAGAAGAGCATCAAGAAAAGCAAGTCATTCTGTCTGACGGTGAGTAATAGACAAAACTATCTGAGGGAGAGGAGAGGGAGTCAGGAAATGGGGAGGAGAAGAACTCGACAGCCTGCTAAGCGGTGTGGCCTCTGGTAGGAAATGAGACCCCGTGAAAAAAAATTGAATAGGCCAGTGATAGCATCAGAAAAGCAAGCTAATGATAATGGTAAATACTTATCAAGTGCCAGACATGATGTTAAGTACTTTTGCACATACTAACTCTTTTAATCCTCACAACAATCTTAAGAAGAAGATACTGATACTTTCCCGATTTTACAGAGAGCTGAAATAACTGGCTGGTTTGGCAGCACAACTGGGATTTGCACCCAAACAGTCAGGGTCCAAAGTCTGCATCTTTAACCTTTTATTACCTTTTGTTGGAGAAATATCTCTGGTACCCCTACATGGGGTGGCTTGAGGAGGAGAAAGCCTTAAAGGGCAGGAAAGCTGGTTAAGAGGCTATTATAATACTATTACAACATTCCAGGCTACCCGCCCCCAAACCTCCATAGCAATTGTCCAAAGTACTTATTTGGTCTTTCATCCTATTGTTAGCTCCTTATATATGTGTTAGTCTTCTCTTCTCAAGTGGATGGGAAATAATCAAAAACGTATTGTTTCTATAACCCATGTTAACATATAAACACACAGATACACATATCTCATAAACAGAGTTTGAATTAATAATTTCTAAGATTATCAGTCTTTGATTCCATAGGGAGTAGATCTTGATAATAGAGTAACACACAACAAACTACAGTGCAGGGCACTTTGGAGTTTCATGCTTTCCTACAGAGAGCCATTCTAGCTCGGACCTTCAGAACAAACGTCTGGGAGGACAGAGCTGGTACTACTTTTTATGGAGGAGAAAATAGATGAGGTGAGGTTAAGTGACCTGCTCAGAGTCACGGAGCTGCTAGGCACTGGAATCTGGGTCCAACCCTAGTCATTCAATTCCAAGTCTGGTGCTCTTTTTAAAGCTGAAGATGTAAAATCCAAGATTTGAATCCATGATTCCCTGTGACAGTGCTCTGAAAAAAGTACAACTTAACCTTCCTATTAAACTTTGCTTCTGAGAATCTCAAGGCTACAAAAGTTGCATTTGTATTTTCAGCATCTAAAGGAGTGAGCAGTTTAAGGTGGATAAATATTCGGCACACCTTGCTGGGGCACCAGAGCTGAGTGATCAGGAGCTGGCGCGCGGACACTGGCAATGCTGTTGCCACCCACCTCATTACGTTAAGTTGCAGCTTCCTGCACCTTCCATTGTGAAGTTCCATTAGTTTTGTTGCCCTTGCATTCATCCATAAAAACTTTGACGTGGATTAACTTGGGTATGAAGTCACAGTCTCTGACTCAATTCTACTTCAAAGAAACTAATGATGAATGAACTCACCCCAGATCTGCAAAAAAAAACCTGGAAAGCATTGACGATTCCCTACTAATTTTTGCAAGAAACCCTTCTGGGCATGAATACTGCTTGTGGAAGTGTCTAACACAGTGCCAGGCCTATACTAATCTTCCAATAACCAATTGTTTCTTAGCATTGCTAGGGCCAGGCTCTGTTCCAGGTGCTACAAGTAGAGCAGCAAACAAACAGGTGAGGCTCCTGTCCTCAAGGAGCCTCATTGGGGAAGACAGAGAATGACCGAGTAAATAAACAAGACAGCTTATCAGGTCCTGGAAAGTGCTATGAAGAAAACGAAACAGGTGACATGATGGAAAGTGGTTGCAAAATGACATTAAAGATAGTGGTCAGAAAAGGTCTCAGTGACAGGAGGTCTTTCTTTTAAGGGCTGGCCATCCAAATGGCTGCAGGAATTTGTGCAACACTACACATGGGGTTAGCCTGTGAGGGGCCAAAAGAAGGCGATGTAGCTGGAATGTGAACAGGAGGGGGAGGGCTAAGACAGAATTCTAGAAAGGAGGTAGCGGATCATGGAAGGTCTTTGTAGGCTAGGGAAAGGAGTGTGTTATATTCAAGTATGACTGGAAGTCAATAGGGTGGTTAAGGTGGAAGGAATGGCTTGATCTGACTTATATTGGTAAAAGTTGACTTTAGCTGGTGGGGGGAAACTGGAGTGTAGGGGGACACACCTTAGTCAGTATGGGCTACAACAAAATACCATAGACTGGCTTAAGCAACAGACATTTATTTCTCACCATTCTAGAGGGTGGAGAGTCCAAGATGAAGATGTGGCAGAATCAGCTCTTTGCGAGGGCCCAGGGCCCACCTCCTCCCTCGCAGATGGCCGTCTTCTCCCTGCTCCTCCAGAGACTGAGAGGGAGACCCCTGATCTCTTGTTCCCTTCTTCCAAGTAACTAATCCCATCATGGGGGCCCCACCCTCATGACTTCATCTAAACTTAATCACCTCCCAAAGGCCCCCCAGTCTGATGCCATCACATTGGGAATGACACAAACATTCAGTCCACAGCAAGGCAGGTGGGAACAGTAAGAGGAGGTGCTGCAGATATCCAGGTGAGGGACAGGAGGGCCTGGACTGGGATGGGCGTAACAGGCAGATGCAGCCTGTCCTTTGGGGTTGGAGCCTGCAGGACAGGCCCTGAATAAATGTTTTCCACGTGTGTCTCCTTTCTTCCTTTCCTCCTTCCTCCCTTACTAGTTCCTCACTTCATTTGTTGAGCTTTGGCATAAGGGATTTCTTAGATAATTTACATCTTTTTCTCTAAATGCACAGATGACTGTTGTATCCAAGAACAAGTCAACTTAAGTTGATTCAACAAAACTTTGTTGAGAAGAGAGTATATAGCCTGGAAACACACAACCTTCTCACAACAGATGCTCTTTCTACTCATTTCAATTCAACAATGGGTTGTGACTGACAGCTATGACCCGGGCACTCTGGTTCTGGAAGTTGAGAGGAAAAAGACAGACTGAGCCCTCAATGATCTCATACCTCACTAACAGAGAAATGAGGGCAAGAAAACAAAATACAATACAGGGAAATGCGCAAAACACAAGAAACACGTAAGATACAGGACCATCTAAACAGTGCAGGGGAGAGAGGAACTCTCTGAGAGAGAAGTGGAGAAAGGCTTCCAGAGCAGGTGCCTGCAATCAGGTGGACACGGGAAGTGTTCTGGGGTGGGGGGACAGCATAGGAGCAGAACTGCAGGGTTTATCTGAGAAACTGCAGGCCTCTCAGTATTGCTGGAGAAATGTAACAACAGAGGGAGACCAAGCTGTCAATATAGTAGGAAGGACCCAGATTAGAAAGACCCTCATTAATCATTACTAACAAGCTTGTCCTATATTCTGTAAATGCCAGGGAATCAGAGAAATGTTTCGTGCAGGGAGAGACCCTTAGATTTCATTCAACTCTGTGCATTCACCAAGTGTACTTTTAAAACACACACAGACACACACATTGGAGAATGTTTGCAAAGGTGTGTAAATGAGAGACTTTAAAAACCTGTGGCTCCAAGGAAATTATATAATTTGGAAAGAGCAGAGAATGAGGAGAGGAAAAATTCCAGCGGCTCAAGGAGAGATTCTCGGCCTCTTTCCAGCCTGGGGAAAAGTCTGACGTGGGGAAAAAGCAGCCCGTCTGTTATGTCTGCAGGAGTCTAAGGCAAACCCTGCTCCTTCACAGAACGGGGCGATTCATGCAGAATGTAAAGATGAGAGGTGCCCATTTTCCAGGGGCTGCGCTGCCAATTCCAGCTGCAGTAAGAAGGTGACAGCAGCCTGGAGGCCCTGTTGTGCCAAGGTACACAGTTCCAGTGGGCACGCCATTAAGGCATCTAGTAAAAATTCCTAATTGTGCTCAGGGGACTTTCATAGCCCTTGGCAGCTTGGACACGAGGATAGAATGTGCAGCTCCCAGGCCCTGCTGAGTCGTGCCTTGCAGCAGCTCAGAGGGTGTTGAGAGGTGGGGTGAAAGTCTGCACAAATGCATGAGAACAAAATCAAGTTGAATGCCACTTTGATATCTTTCTCAAAGATGCCACATCAAACTTGGGAAACAGGGTGTTGTAAACTGAAGGCACGAGAGGATGGCATCACTCTGACGTTCGTACTGTGCAGAATGAGCTGGGAATGCCAAGGTTACCACGTGGAAACACCCTCCTGAGGCTTCTAGGTGTTGTTCCTGGCTTTCTGGCTTGCTTACAGAAACTGCAGGGGTGCAGCCCTGGTCTTTGTAGTGGGTAGAGAAGAAAAACTGGCCTCTGAGGATAGCTAGGAAATGAAGTGGGAATTATCATATTATTTGGAATGAAAATGCTCATTCTCTATTGTCAGCTGCTATGAAAAATATAAAATAAATCCTATAAATTTGCACTGCCCAATAGGGCAGCAGCTAGCTCCTTTGCTATCTGAACTTGAACTTGTGTCAGCCACGCTTCAGGTGCTCAATAGCCATGTGTGGCTAATGGCTACCCTACTGAACAGTGTACATAGAGAGCATTTGCACCGTGGCAGAAAGTTCTATTGGACAACGCTGTTTTAGACAGCAGCTTCCCAGTGTTTTCTCCTGAGACCATAGACTCTGAATGCTGCTTCATATATAGTTACGATGGGAGCAATGATTACATTAATAATGATGATGGTCCACATCATTGAGCTCACTCTGTATTGGGCACTGTGCTGAATGAAGTCTTTCCATGTCTAGCAGATTAACTCATTCAGAAACTGATTTTTTTTCTCTCATTGCTTTATCCCCACTTCATCCAAAAATCTAGAGGGAAGTGGCCATCGGCCCTGGGTAAGGAGAGGTTTCTGTTGCAGAGCCAAAAGCCAAAGTGGACTGAAAACAATGTACGTGCTTATCTTTTGCAAAAAAGATAAGCTCATGGAAGAGATTGTTCTGGGTCTCATGGAAGGGGAGAGGGGAGAAGAGAAACAAAGGCAGGAGAGAAGGAGAATGTGAAAGTCTCTCAGACTACAAAAAAAAAAGGATCAGAAAGGCATTTTAGTAATGGAAACAAAACCCCACTCCCAGCAGTTGGGCAGCTGGTAACATTCCCAGAGAGGAATGGTTGTCTGTGTCCCCAGGGAGGCTGGACCCAGGCCTTGGGTTCTCTGCCCTCACAGAAGCTTCTTTGCCCTAAGCATGACACAGAAGCCCTGGAATCACTGAGTTTTAAGGGACCACCAGCAGTCTACATGGTGCCTTTGTGCTAGTAGAAAAAGACACCCTCTTCCTCATATAAAAAACTTATTGTTAAGCTGGTATATGACTGCTGTGGGCTGAATTGTGTACCACAGTACGTCAGGATGTGACCGTATTTGGAGACAGGGTATATAAAGAGGTGATTAAGTTAAATGAGGCCTGAGGGTGGGACCCAACCTAATCAAATATGACTGATATCCTTACAGGGAAATTCAGATGCACAAAGAGACAAGAGGAGGCCACATGCACAGAAGGACGATGTGAAGAGGCCAGGAGGTGGTCATCTTCAAGCTACAAAGAGAGACCTCAGAGGAAACTAATCCTGCCAGCACTTGATCTTAGACTTCCAGCCTCCAAGGCCATGAAAAGGAAATTTCTGTGTAAGTCCCCCAGCCTATGTTACTTTGTTAATGGCAGCCCCAGTAGACTAACACAATTACTGTGCAGTCTGAACAGTCCTCCCTGGGTAGTCAGAGCCTTAGCTGGGCAGCAGTCCAGCATGCTCAGATGTTGAGACTCTCTCCTGTTCCCATACATGCTGCACACCTGGACAGGTGCTGCTGGCAGGAGAAGAGAGCCTGTCTGGTTCGTAGGAATGGGGCCTGTAAGGGCATCAGGTGAGAAAAAGAAGCACCTACTGGAATGAGGTGGGGTAGGGCAAGGCCTCGTATGCCAGAGAGTGTGTGTGAGTGTGATCTACCGAGCATCTGCACAGCTGTGCGTACCTCACTGCTCCAGGACTCGGCCAAGAGGCCTGGAATCTCCATACCCACTCACACACTTCCATAACCCTTAGGGTAGTTCTCTGGGGTGATGGCACCCCTTTAGAGGAGACACAGCTATGCAGTGCACAGCCTGACCCACACAGGAGACTGGACAATGAAATCAGCAACAGCAGTGAGATCCTGGAGGCCAAAGAGTACAGTTCCATATTCTAATGAGACCCCAGAGAAGAGAATTGCTGGAATATTTCCTGCCAACCGACGGGATGGGAGATTGGACCCAAATTTAATTGTACTCAACAAAAATAGATTATCTGACCCTTCTGGCACATTTAACTTTGTGAAGTAAGATTCATGCTTTATGTATGATTCAGAAACAAGAGTTGTAGCAGGAAATGGGTAGCATGGTCAAATGAAGTAACTGGGAAGGGGTTAATGGGAAGATTTGCAAAGATGAGGGCAGAGTTAAGAGAAACCAGCAGGAAATGATGAAACCTGCAGTCAGCAACAGCTGGAGTGGCTACCCCAGCATCTGATGGGTGCGCAGAGGGAGTGGCTTCTGGGAGGGCCGAAGCTGTAGAGAGGATTGCACGCCTGGAGCTGTGGCCGTCAGTGGTGTTGAGTGGCTCTTGTCTACCAGAATCCAGGCAAGCAGAAAGCCTGGGGAATAAACACCCCTATCCCATTTTCCCACCCTCTGATTTCTACCTCAAGAATCCTCAAAGCCAAGCCCAGGCAAAAGCCCAGTGAAGGGTCAGAAGGGTGGACAGAGGGACCAGAAGGGCAAAACAGGACAATCCAGTACACCTCCTAAACATGCGTCATTTCCTCTAGTCCTCCAGTGACCCTGCAGTTAGGCCCAATTATTATCCCCCATTTATACATACAAAAGCTTAGGCTTAGGGAGAAGCTTAAGGAATTGGTCTCACTAGATCTAGAATATAAGCTTCATATCGGCAGTGACTTAGTTTGTCTTGCATCCAGTTATATCCCCAGTGCCTAGAAAAGTGCACGGAATGTAGTAGGTGCTCGCTACGTGCTTGAGTGACCAAACAGGTGAACTCCCCCAAGATCACAGAAGTACCACATGTCAGTGCAGGATGTGAACCCAGACTGTTGTTGGACAGTAAAACTCACAGGCCTAAGGATCCCACCAATATTCCTAAACCAAAGTCTGTAGATAATTCCCTATAGGTTTAAGAGTTTGCTGAGATAATTCCAAAATTTTGTGATTTTGTGAATTCATTTCAGTGACAGCCTTAAAAATATAGTGTTAGCATATCTTAGATCACCTGGGTGATCACCTATCCCATAAATAGGGACTCTTGTGAAATTTCAGTGCCCAAGTCTGAGTTTGCATTAACTCACATATTGGCACAAAGTGGTACCACTATAATTATCTTGCTAATGAGAAAGGAACATGGGTGGACTTAATTCCTAAATGGTTCATAAGTGATGTCTGTGAAAGCCAAATGACATCATGGAACACTGTACAAACAAGAAAAAATGGGTGTGCCACACATAAAAGAACTGGCACCAGGGGGTGAGAGCCACAGTCTCCTCCTGATCAGTGACTTAGGTTCATGTAAACACCATCTCTCACATAATGTTATTCTGAATTATACTGATTATGCAGTGCTTTTGGTTTTTTAAAATTCAGTTTGGTTTTAGGGTTGCATAGGAGTTTAGATATAATTTTACGCTTATATAGTTTTGGGCAAAATATAATTTAAATCAATCTTTAATGTTTTTTTTTTTAATATCCACAGGCATTAGTCAAGTGCAAGAAATGCTTATGTTATATGCTACAAACTTTGGCATGAAATGCTTGCAGCAGGAATCTAACAGAGGCAGCCCAGACATAACTAGGGATGATTGGAAAAAGGGGGAAATCTTGATTTCCCCCCCAAAGATGGAATACTTACTATTTATTGAGCACCTATTAGTTACTGTGCTGAGTTCTTTACATGTGCTATGGACTAAATAGTATCTCTTAAAGAGTCATATGTTGAAATTCCAATGTAACAGTGTTTGGAAATGAAGCCTTTAAGAGGTAGGTTTGGGTGAAGTCATGAGAGTGGGGCCCTCATAATAGGATTGGTGCCCTTATAAGAAGAGATACCAGAGAGCTTACTCCCTGTCTCTCTTAGACATTGAGGACACAGCAAGAAGGCACCTCTCTGCAGGCCACAAAGCAGACACTTACTAAGAACTAAATCTGCCAGCACCTTGATCTTGGACTTCCAAGCCTCCATAACTGTGAGAAATGTATACTTTATTGAAGCCACCCAGTCTATGGTATTTCTTACAGTAGTCTGAGCTGACTAATACATGTATCATCTCAAATCCTCCAAACAACTTTGCAATGTGAATATTATTTTCGCATTTCACAGATGAGGAATTTGAGGGTCAGGGAGGTGTGTACCTTGTCCAAAGCACACAACTAGAAAGAGGAAAACAAGGATTAGTTTACAACGGTTTGTGAACAAAGGCTTATGGATTATTTGAAAGTTTTCTACCTTCTAAATCCTGATCAGTAGGTGGCAAGAGTTATTCCTACTATGTCTGGTGAATGTCATACTCTTACTACAACAGAAACACTTCCTAGTCCCATGTAGATACTGTCTAGAAATTTCTTCAACTTGGTACTGACCTGAGGATCATTTGTTACTATCATGGGTGTTAACTAGGGTGAACCTGACAGTTCAGCCCTAAATTATTTTAAGTTTTGAGCATCTTTGAACCTAACTTCTCTTCCCACTGAAAAGTGTACCTGTGGGAGCAGAAAATCAGATCTGCTAGAAGTGTTCTGTAGTCACAAGCTAAAGCTCACATGGAGGAGAACTTTAGGAGCTCAGCTGAGAACTGTATGGAGCTGGGGCTGCTCTCACCACTGCAGTCCCTTGCAGAGATCTTTCAGTCACCAGAGACTCACCTAGGCTGACAAACAGCATTATGGGTCAACTTCGTAGACAGAAGCAATTAATGATGCAATCTCTTGTAGGTATATAGCTTCAGAGTCCATAAAGAAAATTCACATAAAACAGCTCCTATATACTTCTCAGCAGGGGTATTATGCTTAACTGAGAAATGAGAAAATTGAGCCTCAAAAAGGTTAAATGATTTGTTGAGGTCTTGAGCCCCCAGATCTTTGGACTGACTCTAAATCTAGTGCTCATTTTTACTAAATTATTGATCCCCCCAATCTGTGGAATGTGGACCCCTCAGAGGCCATTGTGTGCTTGCTTGCAAAGGAATCTATAAGAGCATATGCTTGAATTACTAGAAATGTAAATTGCATGGGGACAGAGGTTTGCCAAGTGGACAAGAGCCAGGGGCTCTGGACCCAGACTGCTGGATTCATATCCTAGCTCCCCGATTAGCTAGCTCTGTGACTTGGGGCAAGTACCTTAACCTCTCTGTGCCCTAGCTTTCTTGTTTTAAACAATTTATAGTAATATATAATAATTGTAATCACATTAATAACATCTATATTATAGTGTTTAGGGATAAATTAATCAATACACATAAATCCTTTAATATAGCACTTAGCACAATAAGTACATAGAAAGTACTCAATATACTAATTAATTATTATTGTTTACCACTGAATTATCCAGCATCTAGATTAGTGCATGATACATAGTCACCCATCAAACACTTGTTGGATGAATTAAATAAATAAGTGTTTTAACAGAGGATCCTAAAATAGTATTGTGAAGAGGGAAGCCTTAAAACATTTTTACTTTAAAAGTAAAAAGAAAATACCTCCCTGTGTCAGTGACATCTGACCTTGCATTTGCATTTCAAGGTGACTTCAAATATCTGGAAAAAGTTCATTTCAAATCACTGGCTTTGAATATTTCACATTAGTGGCCAGCACAATTGGATGCCATGCAATAGGCACTCATTAAATACTTGTTGGTGATAAATACATTATTTTGTGTCTGTTTCAGGCAGGAAAAGGAGAATAGAGAATCACAGTTTCTGGGAAATAATTTCTGCAGAGACTTGGCCAAAGGAACACTTAGGGCTGGTCTCAACATGACTGATAATATTTGAATGTTTCTTGTTGAGCGTCAGTCCTTATATTACTGGAGGTAATAAATTCTATCCTGAGAATGGAATTCCAAGAGACTTCTGCTAGATCCAGGACCTCTGCTTTTCTGCAGTAATTTGAGAATTAGGAGAATGGAAGTAGACGTAGTTTGCTACCCAGTGGGAGGTGGGAGACATGAGGCCAGTCACACATTGTATCTGCCCAGCACCGTGCCTCAGTTTACCCAGAAAGCCCTTCAGATGCAGCCTTTGTGATTCAGAAGAAATCATAATTCTGGACAGCTAGTGAGCATGGATGAAAATTGCCAGCCAGCAGGCTGAGAGTCTGTGAGCAACTTTTCTAGTATCAAGAAACATTGCAGTTCAGATAATTTTCATTCTGTTATTTCTCTCTTTGGAATCAACTTAGCTTCTCTTTTATTAGATATTTCTGACTCTTCTGAATTTACTTATAATATTACATTCTCATAGAAAGTTACATCCTCAGAGAAGTTGGAGTTCGTCCTTCCAGGGTGGATTTGACCCTCGTCCCCTGCCCCACTGGGAATTTTCCCTGAGACAGGTTTTTGAAAAAGCATTCAGGGTCTTTTCAACACGCCGTGACTATTCACAAGGCACAATTGTTTGTCTTCAACTTGGAATTCATCTTTATTGAGCCAAGAACAAAATCAAGGCGACAAAAGCTTTAAAATTCAGACAGGAAGTTCTGCCCTTTTGACCTGGGAAACCAAAGGGAAGGTGAGGAGGAAGACGATAAAGAAAAATACCAGGGGGAGGTCTGATATCTGCACTTCTTATAGACCTTCTACATTTTCCCAACAAAAAAATTTAAGGTAGTCTTTTGAAAGACTATTGATGAGCACCAAGTGAGCCATGAGACGCTCCCCGACCACTATCTAGGCAAGCTCCTTGTCATGAAGTCCTTTTCGTGCAGATATAGCTAAAGCAAGTCATTCTATGAGACAGATGTGGGAAAGAAACTTTGAGAAGTATTGCGTCCACAGCCCTTTCAACAGAGATGTACTGCCCACGCTCATATCTCCCATTCCCCACTTCTTCCCTCCCTGTCCACACGTTTCATGTCTTCCCCCTTCCTTCCTGCGTGTTACTCCAGCTCCTTGTCTGTTTCTGGCTTTCTTTAACCTTCTCCGTCCTGTAATTCTTGTCGCGCCCTTCCTTCCTCTGCCCTACCACAGCCATCCCCTCCAAAAACAATCTTTACTTAAACCACTTTTGTCTCACTTCTTTCATTTCACCATTTGTTCTCAGGATTTTGGGAAACAGCATCTCCACCCCATGTGCAGTATCAGAGGCTGTTTACAAATGCTGGTTTAGTAGGTCCAGGGTTACACATCTAGGTAAACATTCCATTGACACCTGGGACTAAACTAGGCTAAAATTAAATCCAATACCTCCACCTCTGGTTCCTCCCCCACTATGGCTTCTCTGGTCCTCCTCCTCAACCACTTGGATGCCCCCAAACTAGATCCCTCCTTCTCCTCCATCCCCCACGGCCTGATGATATCACTGCAATGTCTTTTAAACGTTTTTCTCAGTCTTACTCTCTAAACACAGCTCTGATTCCATCACTTCCTTTGCTTAAAAATCTTCAGTGGTGCCCTGTTCCCAAGGGCAAGTGCACATCCCACAGCAAGACACGCAAGGCCCTTCACCATCTGACTCAAACCTGCTTTTCCAGCCCTGTCTCCTACTACGTACTAGGCCCTCAGTCACCATGCACTGAATAAACAATGCTTTGTTCTAAGATGTTTGTTTCATGATCATAGCAGAGACAGGGCCCCAAACTGAAAATACACTGGTTCCTGACACAGGTAAAGGCTGAGGCCTGGCTGCCATGAGTGTCAATCTGGGACCTAGCCAGGCTGCTATTGATAACCAGCTGTGTAACCTCTGCTCAGCCCTTACTTCTTCAGGCCTAGGTCTCCTCCATAGTACCAGGAGGCCCAGATGACTTCAGAATTACCTTCCAATATTAAAGTTTGAGGATAAGATATGCAAGCTCCCCAAGCCAGACCTCAAGGGCTATAGTGCCCTGCTGCATTGCCCAAGAACTAGCTCTGGCCTCTCCGTTCTGTCTGAGTTCCATCTTCCCATTCAGGGATGAGATCAGACCCTGGGAAAACTGACTCATACTGCCCAGACTCAGACCAGTTGGACTGGTACCAGAAAGCTCCTTTATGAATATACACTAGCAAGAAAATCTCCATGTGCTCTCCAGAACACCTCATCCCTAAATTAATGGTGTATGCATATTAATATATTACCTTGTTTTTTTTTTTTTGTTTAGTAAATTACTTGTCATGAGATTGCTTGGGCATATGGATTCAGAGCAAGAAAGGTTTGTGATGTAGAGGCTAGTGCTTCCAGGCGGTGATAGGGCCTGATAAATTCCCTTTGTTCCATGTATCTCTAGGAGGTTTTGATTGCAAGCAACAGAAACTGAGCCTAGCTGCATAAAGCAAGAAAGAAGGATTATTGGGAGGATCATGAGTAGCTTGACCATACAGTCTGAAGTGGCTATGCCAGCTGGTCTTCATCATACCACCCTACTTACTTCTTTCATAGCACCTGTCTAGGTGCTTGTTTATTTGTTTATATCTTGTTTACTTGTTTGTCCTCGTTAGACTGCTTGATCCATGAGGGCAGGGACATTGACCTCATTTGTAGCTCTAGCTCCACAACCTAGGACAGAGCCCAGCCCTACATGGTTATGCTCAGAAATACTTGTGGTATGAATAAATGAGTTGAAAGAAAAGAGCAGAAAAATTCCTCTCTAGGAATGACTGGAGACTGGGACAATTAGCAGCAAGAACTTCTGAACCTTTTTTGTAGGCATTACTGTGAATGATTTAACTCCAACAGCATTTGTCTCTCTGTGTTTCTGCTCCAGGTTCACATGCCAAGGTTTGAGAATTCAGCTGACCCAAATGGAGGATCACCCTAGAGGTTGTGATGTTAGAATCTTGGGATTGGCTGCAGAGCAGAGCCTCACATGAAAGGTAGAAGGTCAGATCCTTAAGGAAATAGCTACCAGGCAGACATCCACTGCATTCCACCATAGTGACCACTTTTCTCAGAGACCTGTAAGTTGGATATAGCAATTCTGCTCCCTAAAGATATCTCCATAAAAGCTTGTCCACAAATTGTCACTTTTCTTGTCTCCATGATTCCACCTAAGTGAGTCTCACCCACTCAAAAGTCTTATGTGGTCAAAGGACACACTCACTCTATAGATGTGATCTGTGTACTCTCTGCCTAGCATAGCCCAGTACATCTTTTTTACATTTGTTTCTTATTTTCTAGCTCATGAATAAAATATACATCTACTTTACATTTGAAAAATGTGTGCTTTCACTTAACCCAAATTCCTTATTTTTTGTAAACCCACATTTGGATTACTCTGTTGTGGCTATATGTTAGTTGTCTACCCAATAGCCACTCAGGGCTATAATTCATCGGCCCCAGGAATTAATCATAATGGAAGCCTCTTACTCCTTTGCCCATAATTGGACTAAGAGGTGATATGTAAACCTCAATCTGGGCCATGAGAAATAATGTAAAGTCTATCGGGAACTTCTGAAAAGATCTTTCTCCCCAACAAGAGAGTCACATGGAGAAAAGGGCTTTCTGTACCATTTTGTCCTTCCTTCTTTCTTGATGGGAGTGCTGTCATGTAGGGATATGACACTTGGAGCTATGGCAGCCATGTTGCAAACATGAGATGATACAAGAAAGAACAAAATGCAAGAGATGGCTGAGCAGAAGAAATGTAAAGGCCTGGGTCCTTCATCATTGTTGAAGCACAGAAATCCATCCTGGATTTATTAAGTAAATAATAGATGTCCATGTGGCTTACACCACTCTTTGTTGGGCCTCCTGTAATTTGCTGTTGAAAGCATTCCTACTTGATAGACCTGTAACAAATAACTACTTGATCTTAACTCTTAACTTCTTGGTTTTACCACACTAGAGATGCATCTGCTATCCAGTAATAGGGGTTTTACTGAGCCTTTATGTGAGCGTAAGTCTGAGGAAGAGCCTAAAAATTAATTGTGCTCTGTTATAAATGCTCTTCACTATTTATATCTAGATCTTATAAAGAAATCACTATGAGTATGTACTTGAAAGATTATGACTATTCATATAGATATTTCTTATATATAAATATACATTATCTAAATTTTTTGTTCAATTTCACATAACAATTTATTCTGATCTGGTGTAATTTTAGAATTTCTATACAGAAGGGGCTTCAAGGTGGCAATTGGATGGGAAGTGGGGGTTGTACCTTTAAACTGCATTTGCATTGCACTTTGATGATTGAGAAGCATGCAACTGTCCAAATTATGGGTGGTGGGGGCTAAGGCAGCCCCAGGTACCCCACTGGTACCCTGTCAGTGCTAGAGCTTCTACCTTTAAGACAAACTGTCTAAGGACTTAAAATTCCCTCCTGGAAGTCAAGGTATCAGTTTTAACATTTTATAGCATGGGCATCCAAGATTAGAAATGTGATGGAATAATATGACTTTACACCTGCATGTCATCAGTGCTGTATAAATCACTTTATCCTACTGTATAGATTATCACTAGCATTTCACATAAAAAGAAATTCACTTCAAAACACACAGCTCACCAACAGAACCTGATCTCCTGATCATTACTCTTCCCACTGCATCAAGTTGTTCTCAGTGTAGGTTTGGGTCTTTAGGATCTCAAACAGTGTGGCTAAACAGAAATGTTACTGGTCCATTAAAAGAGCCTTTGAAAGAGCTTACCTTTTACTACCAGAAAAGAGGAACAGAAAACCAGAGGGCTTGGAGAGAAAAATAGGTTGCCCAATCAGTGGATCTGGAAGGTAGCTACCCATTAAGCCCAGCTCCATGTTGTCACCATGGATTTCTTCAGAATATTAACTGCCTTCTGTCCCTTATTTGCCTAAATGATACAGACCAGCCTTAACTAGGACAAGTGTATCAGGAGGAACTTCAGATCTCTGAGCAGAAAGGAAGAGTGGGCATACCCTATATGTCTCCCTGTACAAGTGGTCTGGGGGAGAATGATTTTAATTCCTCTATAGGGGTGTGATCTGAGAGAAGGGTTCTGTGTCCCAAAGAAGGGGAAGTGTGTGTTCAGGAGCAGGACGGCAGACCAAGTGAGTGGAGGGTTTCAAGTCAAAGTCAGCCCTGGGTTTTCCAAGCCCACAGGAGGACCAAGGAGAGACACGGAAAGTTAGAATGGGGGGCCAGGGTGGGAGCAAAGGGGAAAGAAAGCAAAGGGAAAACTCATGTTGACAGACTAACTGACTGAAAAGGTTTATACATAAATGTGAAGACAAGGGGATTCTGACTTCTCAGCTCAGGACCAGAGAAATGATGTAATCAGCATAAGTGAGACACAGCGGCCTGGCAAACAGGCCAGGAATATGGGCCAAAGGCACCTGGGTTATTCCAGGTTGCCATGTTTTTTTAGCCAAAAGTAATAGCACCAGGCAGGGAGAGCAGACGGCCTTATGCCTTAAGGATGTCCACACATACTCCGAGGTCCAGGACAAAGGAGTCCTGTTCACTCCCTCACTGTATTGGTCGATGAGTAGAGCTAGCAGTAGAGTGTAGTCTTTAAAGGCACAAGATCTGGAATCAGACAGATTGGAGTTTAAATCCTGGTTCTACCATTTATTTGATGTGTGGCTTTGGCAAAGTGACTTAACCTCTCTGGGCCTCACGGTCTTCATCCGTAGGCTAATCAGAGACCTAATTTACAAAGTGGTGTGAGAAATAAGATAGGTTCTGAAAGGTGCTTAGGTTAATGCATGATACACAATAAGAACCCAATCTATTACTTTTCATGATGAAGCATATAATTGAGGTGAACAGTAACAGAATAAAAGCAGGAGAGTGGTAAACACTGATTTTATGCATGTAATAAAAATGCATCCAATAAATGAATGGGAAAGAAGTGAAGACTAAGTACAGGATCTGGACCATCAGTGACCAAGAAGAAAGGAGACGGAGTAGTTTCAGATACTTTTGCCAAGGAAATGTTCAGTTTGTATTAGGTTAGGATCAGGTCAGAAATTTTGAACCCCCTACCCACCATCTGGAGGAGAAAAACCCACCATGCCACAGATTTTCAAATCAATGCTCACATGTGGAGATCATTTCTTTCTTTATAAAAACAATAAATGTACCATTTTTAGTACCACTCCAGAAAGGGCTGTAACCACTTACTGTCTGACCTAGGGCAGGTTATTAAACTTCCTCACACCTTCCTTCCCTCATCAATAATAAAATGGGGGATCATAACAATACCAACTTCATAAGGGTACAATACACATACAGTTCTTCTTCAACGCACGTATAGTTGCATAAATATTCATTTGTTTCTCAAAGATCATTCTGTAGTGTTTACTTATGATCTGCTTTTCCACCTAGTGACATATGGTGAAGGTCTTCCCATTTGCCAGCCTCCCCCCACCTTCGGGGAGCCCTGTCATCCTGTGGGGCATCTGCCCCGGGGCTCAGTGGGGTCGGTCCTGCTTCCAGCCGGTCTTTCTCATTTCCTGCTCCTTCTCACTCTCCCAGCTGTGCCTTGCGCCTCTGCTCCTCACCTGCTGCTACCTGTCTGCTTCTCCGGGCCCGCTGCGGCCCCTAAGGTAGTGTAGCCACCCTGAAGGGCAGCCACTTCCTTTTGTTGCTCACCTCTCAGCTTTCCAAGAGAGCACCCACCAAGGCTTGCTGTGCTTAACACTTCTCTGAAGGGTTAAAAATAAGAAAGAAAATGTTGAGAGGAAAACAGTTAAAATTTTGTTAACCCTGTTTCTTGAATCCAGGTGGGAGAAAAATGTACCCTCTGTAGGAAATTCCTTCCCTGACGCACCCCAGCCCCACTCCTGTCCCCCAGTTTGCAGGCTGGAAAACAAGTTTTCTCCTGCTTCCCCTGTGCCGTGCCCACACCATCACCCAGACAAACTGGCAACCTCGGACAAAAGTCAACCATCAGAGGAGGCTTAGGCCAACAAGGCGCTTATATTTTTCCTTGGAATGAATTATCACCATTTGAAAACCAGGAGACTTCGCGTACAAACAGAAGTTTCTGGCTGCTCCTGGATGATGAAAAGCTCCGGCAACACTGAGCCCCCATTTCTGTGCAGCAACGATTTTGGGGCTGAGGGCTCTTGTTCCACAAGGGTGGGATGTGTGTCAGCCAGGTGGCCTTATGTCCCATTAGTTCCTATCATATGACACGCAGGGCATCACTTATTTACCTGACTGGCTCCTGTAGGAATCTGAGTCCCATTAGGGAAAAATGCTCTATGCTCTCAGCCCCTTACGTTCTCTGAGAACATGCCTTACTTAGACTCCTCCTCCCCATCCCAACGGCTGCCATGGTTTGGGTGGTTTTGATGTCTAGGAGGACTGTCTACACCCCACCTCAGGCCGAGGCCAGCTGTGTGAAACAACCTACTCCAGGTGGTGTCCAGGAACGCGGGTCCTTCAGCAGAGAGAATGTAGTCAGCAATACTGTACTATCTTTGTATGGTGACTGCTGGCATCTACAGTTGTCAGGGTGAGCATTTCATAACATAACATTGTTGAATCACTGTTATACATCTGAACTTAATATAATAATGTATATCAACAATAATTTTTTTAAGTTTATTTTGATATCATTAATCTACAATTAAATGAGAAATATTATGGTGATTACACTACCCCCTTCATCAGGTCCCCCCCACCAACCCCATTACAGTCACTGTCCATCAGCGTAGTGAGATGCTATAGAATCAATACTTGTCTTCTCTGAGTTGTACTGCCCTCCCCGTGCCCCCCCAACATTACATCTGCTAATCGTAATGCCCCTTTTTCCCTCTTATCCCTCCCTTCCCGCCCATTTTCCCCAGTCCCTTTCCCTTTGGTAACTATTAGTCCATTCTTGGCTTCTGTGAGTCTGCTGCTGTTTTGTTCCTTCAGTTTTTTTCTTTGTTCTTATACTCCACATATGAGTGAAATCATTTGATACTTGTCTTTTTCGGCTTGGCTTATTTCACTGAGCATAATACCCTCTAGCTCCATCCATGTTGTTGCAAATGGTAGGATTTGTTTTCTTCTTATGGCTGAATAATATTCCATTGTGTATATGTACCACATCTTCTTTATCCATTCATCTACTGATGGACACTTAGGTTGCTTCCATTTCTTGGCTATTGTAAATAGTGCTGCGATAAACATAGGGGTGCATCTGTCTTTTTCAAACTGGGCTGCTGCATTCTTAATTTTTTTATAAACGGAATAAAGAACCAAGAGAAATGACATATGATTAAGGGTTGAAAAACAAAAAGAAGGAGATTTCTTGGGAGAGGGGACCCCTGAGGGAATCCGAATACCAGGACGGAAAGGCGGGTCATTGTGGGAAAAGCCAAAGTCATTTGTGGAAGCAAAATACAAGCCACGTGAGAAATTTGAGGAGAGAGATGAAGGCAAAGGCGAAGCTGGTGAAATCGACGGCTGGCAGGGCTAGTGGGGACGGAACTAGGGCAAGGCATGGCTTGGGTTGTTCAGGGCCCCGTTTATGCAATGCCACACGGTCATGGGAGCAGAAGCATGTGTGCACAGCTGGGTAGGGTGGGCTTACCTCCACTGCCCTTGGGTAGCCCACCTGTATCACCACATCCTGGGCCTTGTCATCACCTAGATGGGTTTTCTGTCTGAAATCTTAAGGTCTAATCTCGAGGCTTCAGACCACAGATGTCTAGCGCTTCAGCTCTTGGTGAGGACTCAGTCCAAGTCTACTAACCTTCTTTGCTTTGCTTCCTGCCCAGCTTGGATTCCACCAGTTATCAGTTTGAACTTCGGTGCTCTGCTCTTTCACAAATGTTTCTTCAAACACCTGCCCTTTCAAGCTTCACTCAATGGATAACCTGATCCACTTGACTCTGGGTCACTGAGCACTGCAGAGCCAACCGTGCCTCGCCCAGCGTCCACCTTCACTAAGCCTCCCAGCGCCCTAAGATCGGGACCTTGAAATGCTCCGTCTGCCCTGCCACCAACTTGTCCACATCCACACCCACCTTATTCTCACCTCCTGTCTCAGAGGGCCCTTACTCCTATCCTTGGGACCTCATCTTCTCTTATCTCCTCTAGGACTTCGGTCTCTTCAGTAATCCCTTCTGTCTCCTATATCTTCAACTGTTCCCTCCCTCCTGAGTCCCGCTGAGCCCCTAAATATATCCACATTTCCCCCATCTTTGAAGAAAATGCCTGGGAACTTTGGTGGAAATGACTACAAAATGATAACATTCAGGGTTCTGAGGAAGGAAGGAGAGAAATCAGCAAGATAAAGAAAACAGGCTGCAGGAAGGTGCAGTTCTTCGAGCTCATGGTTTTGGCAAGAAAAAGTCAATGGGAACAAAATCTGAGGGACAAAGGGTTTGAACTAACAGGATGCCCTTTTCACATCATACACTAAATTCATCATAATACCCTTCGGGTGGGTAGGGCTACGTCGCTCACATGCAATTTCATCCAGTCCTCACTTCAGTCCAGTGAGATAGGCATGGGTGAGAGTGAGTGGGTGAGGACTGGCTTCAGGGGCTCCAGAGGAGCTGGCACGGAGCTGGGGTAGGGCCGGATATGTAGCACAAGAAAAAAGGGGAAGGAAAACCCTGGCGGCTGCAGCCAGGGGGTGAGCCAGGTTGGCATGGGGCTACCTGGCAGGAGAGAGCATTTGCGTGGAAAGGATGCAGCTGAGATAGGTTTCCGTGGACCTGGGAGTGCCTGTCTAAAGAAATAAGGTCATCTTTAAGGAAGACCAGGGGGGGCTCCTGAAGGAAAAAAATGATGCCATTATTAAAATTTTGGGTGACAACACAGCTAAAATCCAATCCTCAATCTATTAGACAGAAAGAGAGGACCCAAGGAACCAGCCTTCTCAGAGAAATGTTGAAACAAAAAGGCAGTGTAACTACAAAAGCACACTTTATAAAAAGGACATGACCACTGTCTAATCAAAACAGATGTCCCCCTTGAATGAGCTCTGGAGGTGAAGCCAGGTGGCCTGTCCCCACTTACAGGTCCTCCCCGGCCATTTACCAGCTTCTGATCTAGGGCCTCCCCTTGCCTCTGTGTTCCCCATCTTGGTCATCCCAGGCCCAGGCTCCCTCACAGGTGGGGCAGCAATGACCTTGACAACAGAGAGAAAGGGCTTCGGGAATTACAGAGTCTTATGCAGATGTGAGCCAGTGCCTCTGAAAGTGGTGAGCACTGGTAAGGACACTCAAACGAGCCTCTCGCCCAACGGAACAGGGCCAAGTGGGTCTGAACGGGAGTATGGTGTGAGGGGAGGAAATACCAGGAGAAGTGAAACTGAGGAAGTGAGGCTGGGGGGGAAAAGGAAGGGCTTTTTAAAGACCCATGAGGGAACTGCCACCTCCACTAATAAACCCCGAATTTCCAAGGTTAGCCCTGGCAGCAGATTCTCTACTGGGGCTTCCTTCTCAGCCACTTCAGAGGACCAGTGTTAGATGTAGTGTAAAGAAGACGACTGAGTCCTTACAAGGTGAGATCTCCATCTTGTACAAAGGGAAGGTGGGCCCCAGCACTTGCAAACCACCCACCCATTTAGAGGAGAGGCTGTACGAGATGGTGGAAAGGAGAGGCTTTGGATCCTGGCTGATCTGGGCTCAGATCTGCCCCTTGGTAGCTTCATGCTATGCATTCATATTCAGCCACTCTAGCTGTACAAAACCACAGTGATAATGTCAATCTCACAGGATGAAATATGAAAATCTGGAAAGCTCCTCAGTGTTGCGAGTGTTCAGTCCAACAGTTCCTAGGATGCTGGATAGTAACAAAAAGGTTCTATCATGAGCAAATTTCCTTGAACCAATTTACTTTCTGTCTGGAAATGGAAATCAAACATCTGGAACAGTGGTTTTCAACTTAGGGTTGGTTTTGCCCCCCAGGGGATGTTTGGTAATATCTGGAGACGTTTTCGATTGTCATAATTGGGCAGGGAGTTGCTATCAGCAGGTAGCAGATAGATGCTAAGAAATCTGGTAAACATCCTACAATGTGCAGGACAGCTTCTTAGAATAACGAATTCTTTGGCCCCAAATATCAGCAGTGCCAAGGCTGAGAAATCCTGGTCTGGCCCAAAGCTGGGTCTTTACTGTTTCTTCCTCAGTATCTAGTCCATAAGCCGAGTGAACCTAACTGCATACATGAAGTCGTTCATGTTCTGAAGCAGCCAGTGAGAGGACACAGTCGTCATTGACTCACATGTGCTAGTTCAGGGCTGTTCACAATCTTTGAGGTTGGAGAAATTCGTTTAGAACGTGTTCATTGGTCACAGAGGACACCAAGTTTGGTGGATGTGTTAACATTTTGGAGCAGGGAAATCATGACCTAAGTCACCTTCACAAAAAAAGAGAAGCAGCCTTCCAAAAGCAAAATGGAAACCTTACTGGGGAAAAATTGCTGAGGTGAGGACTAAAATTGAAACAAGGCCTGTAGTTGAGACCATGAGAGGCAAAGATTGAGACAGACTTCTTCAAAAATCCCTCAGAAGGAGCAAGGCCATTTGAAACTACTTAGTGTAGGCCTTTGCATTTTAAGACATATGGAGAAATCCAGAGAAAAGCCACAACAATAGCTAAGAAGTCAAGACTTTGGGTTTTTTAACATGGAAAAGAGAACTGAGTGTGTGTGGATTTGAACAAGAAACATTATCACAAGGAGAAAAATGGCCAGCTGTTTTCCATCTCCATGGAGGAGCAAATTATAGGAAATGGGCTGAGATTGCAGCACAATGGTGGTTATGAATACGAAAGCATTTCCTAATTGGACCCTGGAACAGACTTCAGAGGAAGACAGCTCAATTCCCATTACTCAAGTTTGCTAAAAATAGGTTAAGTATTGACTTGACCCCAGACAGGGGGCTGGATGCCATGACTTCTTGAGCCCCCTAGTTGCATCATTATTTTTGCTGAAGCATTATTCACAAGGCACAGCTCATTTGCTGATGAGCAAAAAATTTAGTTGTTTCACTGTATAGCTAATTTCTTAAACAACCTATTTGATGGTTTTCATTGATTGTCAGGTATCAAATTGATATCAAATTGACTGGTGGTTTCACAGCCCTTTTGACAGAGCCTGTAATTCTATAACCTTTGTTTTACTTATTGGGCTTGGACATGAACCTATAAGTTGTATTATGCTTGCAGGTCATCGAGTCAGCCTTGTATTGATGAGAATGTTCAGTAGCTCAGTACTACGAGTCACTGAGTTCTTTAATGCTGACATACATACACACTCTGATGGAACCTGAACCAGGCATTCAGACCAGAGAAAACACCAGGAGGAAATGCTTCCAGCCTTTCAGCTTAATGGAGAGTATGCTCTTTGTATCCAGAGCGTATTATTGTATGAATGTAGAAGCCAACATCTGAGTTTAAATGTGGCAGGTGGGGGGTTTGGGAAAGAAGATGTGATCCTGCTAACATTGTATAGAAACGAATCCATTCTATTTTCAAGTGAATTTACTGAATTACTGATAGGAAAGGACTCAATCCATTGAAGCCTCATGTCATGTACTGTGAGAGTGTCAAGCTGTTGTGCTTCCTTGGGCTCTCTTGTGCATACACTTTAACTCCTTTAATGCTTATACCTTAAGTGGCAGCAGGAACATAGATTGATTTCATCATCCATTGAATATTTAGCTTCTCTGCATGGCTAGCTCAGTCAGTAGAGCATCAGATTCTAAGCTTCTCTGCTAAAAAAATGTTCCTCCGCAACTGCTCACATTTGAAAATCATAATCAGTAGTTAGAAGATACAGAAAAACAGTAAAATCACTGATGTGAATTAAAAAATAGTGTGCATTCAATGAGAAATAAATCTTGTCAAGGAAGACGTCTACACAAGGTCTTCTTGACCTGGTTTTGTCCCTGTAGCAGGATCTACAAAAGGAAGACCTTCTTCCTTTGATAATACAGTTTCTGAGTTTTAGCCAGACCCATGACTATTTCACTAAAGACTACATTTTCCAGCCTCCCTTGCACTAAAGTGAATTAAGGAATAAGCTTTGACTGATGAGATACAGGCAGAAGTAATTTGGGCAGAAGTGGTGTGTGCCATTTCTGGTCCATCACCTTAAAGGGAAAGGATTTCATCACCCTCCACAGCTTCCTTCTTCCCTTCCTGTAGGCTAGGATGCAGAGATGATGGCAGGACCTGCAGCAGCCATATTCAACCATGAGGTATAAGTCCTCTGTTGAGGATAATGGAGAATCAAGATGGAGGAAACTTGGATTTCCTTTATCATGAGCCACCACATTAGCTTTGGACTATTTATGCTTTGGCCATTATAGAATAGAAAAATAAACTGTTATTTATTTAAGCTACTATTCTTTTGACTTTTGTAACAGTAGCCAAAGTAGTATTCTAATATCCTAATCCTTTGGGCACTAGAACTTTAACTTTAGTAATTTAGGTATTTTTTCATTTAGTAGAAAAAATATGTATTATTTGAGAAAGATAAATGGACAGAGAGACAAACAACACACACACACACACACACACACACACACACACACTTGCCATTTATTACCTAGGGACTTAGTGACGATCACCAAAGACTTGGTTGTAAAGAACTTACCCTCACTCTATAATGTGAACTATACACAATTTGCTTTATGTTTTCCTATATAATGAACTAACAGATACAAAGTGAATACAGAGAGATGGGAAAGAGCACAAGCTCTGGAGCCAGGCAGTTCCAGGTCTCCCCATCTGTACAAAAGGAGCAATAAAGCAATAATTGTTTTTACCTCTTTGAGATGTTGGGAAGACGATATGAGATTGTATAGCTAAAGTCCTTAGAATATTGCTTGGAAGATACTAAGCACTGACTAAATATTTATTCTACTGTAATTATTAATTCTTCTTCACTACTTGGCCAGTGATAACATTAAAGAAATGAGGCTAAGGGAATAGTTCTAGTCTGCTCTTGATCTACTTATTTGTCTCTCATGGTCTTATCCAAGACATCTGATCCAAAATGTTTACTTCTTGCCTTGGGTCCCCTATTAGCGAGTCTCAATCTTTGTTGAGGCACGTGCTCCAGATATGATCTGAACTACTGTGTCATTGCATTTTTGTGAACTGATTTCTGAAGAAGCTTGAACAATAGCAACGAAAGTTTAGGTATAGCTGCAGTCCTCTGTCTCTCTTATTGGAGCTATCTTATCTGGGTTGTTTTGCTGTGGACAAGGTTGTAATTATCTTCCTTTCTCTTGGCCAGAGTCTTCTCTGCCAGTGATAGCTGGGGCTTTGGAGAGGTGGATTTACTGAGAAATGGATGGCATTTAACTTTCAGGGCCCCTCATCAGTTTGGGCCCCTTCTAAGGTCCCAAGGATTCCCCTCCAGGGTTACAGAAGCCCAGAGTAGGAGGCACAGAGCTGATCCCAGGCTAAAAGTTACCCCCTCGCCCTGGAGGGTGCTGGGTCAGGTGAGCTGGCTGCTTGCACCATACTTTGCACTCTGGGCCCACCTGGCACCATTGGACCTCATGGGGCACTCCAGTGCTATCTTTGATACTAAGAAGAAAGGTTTGAATGAGCTGCTGCTCTGCTCTGCTCAGGGGCTATTGTGACCAAGCCTCATGGCCACCCCAGGACTGGTAGGAGCATAGCAGCAGCAAGGACCTGGCCAAGTTGGGCCAGTCGCTGTGGCAGCTGCTGTCAAAGACACTGCCTGACCAACAGTGTAAGAGGACATCGCAGGAGGAGCATTGCCAATAAAGGATTCCAAAGTCCTAAGAAACTTCTCTAAACCACCAACATTAAGAGAAAAAAACATGCAAAAAGAAAGACAGGATTCTCTTCCTATTCTCTGTTAATAACCATTTTACAACACTGCTGTCATATAGAGAAATAAAAGGGTAGGCGATCAAACTTTAGGAAAATGGCATTAGCAAGGTATCTCAGGTGGTCAATTAATTTCAAAAATATTTTAATGGATTTTATGATGTTTGTGGGGTCAACTTTTAAAATTTTGTAGACAGTCATTTCATACCTACATTTGTACTTGTGATTTTGTACTCTTTTCTTTAAAGAGGGTCTCTAACACTGGGAAGCCGCAGGATCGGTCACACCTGGATCTTCCCCTGAAGGGCATTTACAGCCACTCCAGTGAGAACAATACTTTTTGGCCGGTGTTTTAGATCAAGATAGACTGACCACATCATGTGATGCTTTCTGGGCAACCCCACTGACCAGCCCCCAGAAGCAGGAACTCGAGCCTCCCTGGAGAACCAGTTATGTTTTATGCTCAGGGGGGGACGTTCTGTGACTGTCAGTGATTAGTGTCCAAGAGGTGATGAGAATGAGCTGTGTGTTTCCTTTTGATCCCTTGAAGTTCTCTTTCTAAACATCATGAATGTGCACAGTTACTTCCTGTCTAACTGTAACTCAAAAGTCAAGGAAGTATCTTCTTTCGTTTTTGGCCTTTCTGTCCTCAGAACCTCACCTGGGCACATTCTAGTTGTACTGAGCACGATGACTATGAACTCCCTTCTGATGCTGTGTGGGAAACGTCACAATCCCATTCTGCTCATGCCCTTCTCATGTTCTTCTGCTCTATAAGGCATTGTTGGATGGAGTAAAATAGTTCCATTTCTAAACCAAGCATAGCAAACAGGCTGGTGGTGGTTTGGGCAAATTTTATCAAATTCTCCTCCCTTGGAAAAGAAGCTGGAGGGCAGCGGGGTTGGGGGTGGGCAGGTGTAGGAGGAAGGGAGGATAGGCCCAAAGGCAGAGAGAAGGATAAAGATCACTTCCGGTAGATGGTGGAATCAGCCATGAAAGTATGTAATTCCTCACTACTATGACCCCGTCCATAACACAGGCCCTCTCAGTTGAACCTTCGAGACAACTTGAGCTCCCCTCATCCAAGCTTGCCACCCCAGTCCCAAGCATCATCTCCACACAAGAGCAGAGTTATTTTCATAATGAGATCATATCACCCTTATGCTTAAAATCCTCTAATGGCATCTCACGGCAATGAAAACAAAAGCCAGACTCTGTATTGTGGCCTACAAGACTTTCCATGATGTGACAACTGCTTGTTTCTGCTCTTACCTCCACTCGGTCAGGATGAACTCATGCCCTCCACCCCTTCTCCAGGCCTGCCCACGCTTTAGCCTGCCTGTCTGCCTTCCTTCCTTCCTTCCTTCCTTGCTCCTTCCTTCCTCCCTTCCTTCCTTCCTTCCCTTCCTTCCTTCCCTCCTTCCTTCCTTTTTTTCTGTTTTTCAATATAGCAGCTTTATTAATATATAATTCATATCCACACAGTTCACCTATGTAAGGTGTGCAATTTTTTTTGTATATCCTCCTCCTTTCCTTCCTTCCTTCCTTCCTTCCTCCCTCCCTCCCTCCCTCCCTTCCTTCCTTCCTTCTCCTCCTTCCTTCCTTTTCTTCCTTCCTTCCTTCCTCCCTTTCTTCCTTCCTTCCTCCCTTCCTCCCTTCCTTCCTCTCTTCCTTCCTTCTTTTTCTCTGTTTTTCAATATAGCAGCTTTATTAAGATATAATTCATATCCACACAATTCACCTATGTAAGGTGTGCAATAGAATTTTTTTTGTATATTCACTATGCAACCAACACCACAATCAATTTTAGAACATTTCATCACTCTAGAAAGAAACTGTGCCCATTAACATTCATTCTCCATTTGCCCAGCAGCCCTAGGCAACCAGTAATGCATTTCCTATCTTTATAGATTTGCCTATTCTGGACATTTCATATAAATGGAATCATACAGTATCTGGCCTTTTATATCTGGCTTCTCTCACCTACCATTATGCTTTTAAGGTTCATTCATGTTGTAACATATATTAGTACTTTATTCCTTTTCATGGTTGCATAATAATCTACCATATGGCTATACCACATTTTGTTTATTCATTCATTAACTGATGGGCATTTCAGTTGTTTTCACACTTCTGCTAGTATGAATAATGTTGCTGTGAGCATATGCATATACTTTTTGTGTAGATGTGTGTCCTCAGTTCTCTTGGGTGAATATGTAGAATTAGAATTTCTGGCCTGTATGATAACCTTATGATTAACAGTTTGAGGAACTGCCATACTCTTTTCCAAACTGGCTGCAGCATTTTACATTTCTACCAGCAACTAGTGTATGAGGGTTGCAAATTCTCCACATCTTTGCCAACACTTGTGATTATATGAGTTTTTTAAAAATTATCATCATCTTAGTGGGTGTGAAATCGTTGTGGTTTTGATTTTAATATCCATGATAGTTAATGAGGTTGTGCATCTTTTATTGACCATTTGTATACCTTCTTTGGAGAAATGTCTGTTCAGATCCATTTTGTAACTGGATTATTTGTCTTTACATTGTTCAGTTGTGAGAGTTCTTTATACATTGTTGATACTAGACCCATACCAAATATATGACTTGCAAATACTTTGTCATTCTGTGGATTGTCTTTTCATTTAACCATCAGGGAAATGCAAAATGCAAATCAAAACCACAAATAAAATATTGCCCCACACCTGTCAGGATGGCTGATAATTATTAACAAGTGTTGGCAAGGATTTTAAGAAAAGCGAATCCTTGTACGCTGTTAATGGGAATGTAAACTGGTACAGCCATTATAGAAAGCAATATGGGGGTTCCTTCAAAAAATTTAAATTGAAATACCATATGATCCAGCAATATCCACTTCTAGGTATATATCCAAAGGTAATAAAACCACCATCTCAAATATATATTTGCATTCCCCTGTTTATTGAAGCATTATTCACAATAGCCAAGATATAGAAACAACCTAAGTGTCCACTGACAGATGAAGAAAATGTGATATTTACACACACACACACATAAACACACACACATACAATGGAATATTATTCAACCTTGAAAGAGAAGGAGATTCTATCATATTTGACAACATGAAACAATGAAATATTATTCATCCTTGAAAGAGAAGGAGATTCTACCATTTTTGACAACATGAATAACCCTTGAAGACATTATGCTAAGCGCAATAAGCCAGACACAGAAAGACAAATACTGCATGATTTCACTTATACAAGGAATATAAAAACAAAACAAACAAAAAAGTTAAATTCATGGTAACAGAGTACAATAGTGGTTACCAGGCACTTGGTGGCTGGTGAAGGGAAGATGTTAATCAAACGGTACAAATTTTCAGTTATAAGATGAGTAAGTTCTGGAGATCTAATGTACAGCATAGTGACTATAGTTTGTAATAATGTATCATATACTTGAAATTTGCTAAGAGAGTAGATCTCAAATGTTGTCACCACACACATACACAAATGGTAACTATGTGTGGTGACAGTTGTTAACCAACTTAATTGTGTTAATCATTTCATTATGTACATGTATATTAAAACACTAAGTTGTACACTCTAAATATATACAATTTTTATTTGTCAGTCATACCCCAATAAAGCTGGAAAAGAAAAAGAAAATCATCATTTGGTAATTTACAGTTATAATTGATTTGGAAAGAATCATCAGTTGGATTCTAAAATCAGTCAGTACAAGTTTAATGAGGAAGTATCTGCCACAAACTGCTTACTAATTACCAAGAGAAAAATTGTTATTTTACAGTAAGAAACTTGGCAGACATCTCCTTCATGGTCAGAGTTAATGTCACAAGAACAAAGGGACGTGTCTCAAGATACAATACATGAAAAGAAACGGTATTACTTCTGTGGTTTTCCTGCCAAAAATACATTACCTGAATCTAATTATGTGAAAACTTCATACAAACCCAAATTGAGGAACATTCTATAGTAACTGGCAGTACTCAAAAATGTCAAGGTCATAAACAGATACATGTATGGATGAAAAGAGGCTAAAGAGACATGATAACTAAATGTCCATGATCCCAGACTGGATCCTTGACCAGAAAAATTGTTTTTGCTCCAAAAGAAATGGTTGGGAAAATTTGAGTAAACACTGTAAATTAGAAAATAATATTGGATCAATTTCAATTTCCTAATACAAAAACTACTGTAAGAGAATGTCCTCATTCTTGGAAAATACACACTGAAGTATTTAGGGGCATCATATCTGAACTTACTTCCCAATGCTTCAGAAAAAATAATACACACACACACACACATACATACAGAATGACAGGATGATAAAAACAAGTAAGTAATTGTTAACAATTGGGGATTCTGGATGAAGAACATACAGGAGTTCTTTCTATTCTTCTGGCCATAAGTTTGAAATAAAAATAAAAATTTTCAAAGCAAAAAAGGCATATCTCACACCTCCCAAATCACATCCAGGGATCTCCACTTTGGTGTCTTCCACAGCAGATGGAAGGTTTATGATTACTTGGTAAAAATGGATTGATGATTGACCCATTGGCAATCAGAGTGCTTTACTCATTCTCACTCAAGCCCTATGGGATTTTTTTTTAAGTAGCGACAATATAATTTTTAATTTATAAAGGTAGATCCTGGGACAAACAAAGATGGTCCAAGGAACAACAGGGAGCAAAAATGTGTTAATAGCTGACTGTGGGCTGGGATGAAAGATCCCCACCACCAAACCAGCCCTTCCTTTAGTGAATCACTGCCAGGGGTCACTGTGAGGGAGAATGAAAAGGTAGGTGAGAAAATGGAACATCGTGAGACTGTTTTTTGTTTTCTTTTTCAATTTTTTATTAAAGTATTATTGATATACACTCTTATGAAGGTTTCACATGAAAAAAACAATGTGGTTACTACATTTACCCATATTATCAAGTCCCCACCCATACCCCAATGAAATCACTGTCCATCAGTGTAGGAAGATGCCACAGATACACTGTTTGCCTTCTCTGTGCTACACTGTTTTCCCCTTGACCCCCCACACCATGTGTACTAGACATAATACCCCTCAATCCCCTTCTCCCTCCCTCCCCACCGCCCTCACAAACCCCTCCCCTTTGGTAACCACTAGTTCCTTCTTGAAATCTCTGAGTCTGCTGCTATTCTGTTCCTTCAGTTTTGCTTCATTGTTATACTCCACAAATGAGGGAAATCATTTGGCACTTGTCTTTCTCCGCCTGGCTTATTTCACTGAGCATAATATCCTCCAGCTCCATCCATGTTGTTGCAAATGGTAGAATTTTTTCCTTCTTATGGCTGAATAGTATCCCATTGCGTATATGTACCACCTCTTCTTTATCCATTCATCTACTGATGGACACTTAGGTTTCTTCCATATCTTGGCTATTGTAAATAGTGCTGCGATAAATATAGGGGTGCATATGTCTTTTTGAATCTGAGAAGTTGTATTCTTTAGGTAAATTCCAAGGAGTGGGATTCCTTGGTCAAATGGTATTTCTATTTTTAGTTTTTTGAGGAACTTCCATATTGCTTTCCAAAATGGTTGAACTAGTTTACATTCCCACCAGCAGTGTAGGAGGGTTCCCTTTTCTCCACATCCTCGCCAGCATTTGTTGTTCTTAGCCTTTTCAATTCTGGCCATCCTTACTGGTGTGAGGTGGTATCTCATTGTGGTTTTAATTTGCATTTCCCTGATGATTAGTGATGTGGAGCATCTTTTCATGTGTCTGTTGGCCATCTGAATTTCTTCTTTGGAGAACTGTCTCTTCATAGCCTCTGCCCATTTTTAAATTGGGTTATTTGCTTTTGGGTGTTGAGGCATGTGAGTTCTTTATTTATTTTGGATGTTAACCCCTTATCGAATATGTCATTTACAAATATATTCTCCCATACTGTAGGGTGCCTTTTTGTTCTGTTGATGGTGCCCTTTGCTGTACAGAAACTTTTTAGTTTGATGTAGTCCCATGTGTTCATTTTTGCTTTTGTTGCCCTTGCTCAAGAAGATGTGTTCAGGAAGAAGTTGCTCTTGTTTATCTTCAGGAGATTTTTGCCTATGTTGTGTTCTAAGAGTTTTATGGTTTCGTGACTTACATTCAGGTCTTTGATCCGCTTCGAGTTTACTTTTGTGTATGGGGTTAAACAATAATCCAGTTTCATTCTCTTGCATGTAGCTGTCCAGTTTTGGCAACATCAGTTGTTGAAGAGGCTGTCATTTCCCCATTGTACATCCATGGCTCCATTATCATATATTAATTGACAATACATGGTTGGGTTTATATCAGGCATCTTTAGTCTGCTCCATTGATCTATGGGTCTGTTCTTGTGTCAGTACCAAATTGTCTTGAGTACTATGGCTTTGTAGCAGAGCTTGAAGTTGGGGAGCATAATCCCCCCAGCTATATTCTTCCTTCTCAGGATTGCTTTGGCTATTCAGGGTCTTTAGTGGTTCCACAGGAATTTTAGGATGATTTGCTCTAGTTCATTGAAGAATGCTGTTGGTATTTTGATAGGAATTGCATTGAATTTGTGGCTTGCTTAGGCAGGATGGCCATTTTGACAATATTAATTCTTCCTATCCATGAGCACGGGATGTGTTTCCATTTATTGGTATCTTCTTTAATTTCTCTCATGAGTGTCTTGTAGTTTTCAGAGTATAGGTCTTTCACTTCCTTGGTTAGGTTTATTCCTAGGTATTTTATTCTTTTTGATGAAACTGTGAATGGAATTGTTTTCCTGATTTCTCTTTCTGCTAGTTCATTGTTAGTACATAGGAATGCGACAGATTTTTGCATATTAATTTTGTATCCTGCAACTTTGCTGAATTCAGATATTAGATCTAGTGGTTTTGGAGTGGGTTCTTTAGGGTTTGTTTATGTACAATATCATGTGATCTGCAAACAGGGACAGTTGAACTTCTTCTTGCCAATCTGGATGCCTTTTATTTCTTTGTGTTGTCGGATTGCCGTGGCTAGGACCTCTAGAACTATGTTGAATAGAAGTGGGAAGAGTGGGCATCCTTGTCTTGTTCCCGATCTTAAAGTAAAAGCTTTCAGCTTCTTGCTGTTAAGTATGATGTTGGCTGTGGGTTTGTCATATATGGCCTTTATTATGTTGAGGTACTTGCCATCTAAACCCATTTTGTTGAGAGTTTTTATCATGAACGAATGTTGAATTTTGTCGAATGCTTTTTCAGCATCTATGGAGATGATCATGTGGTTTTTGTTCTTTTTGTTGATGCGGTGGATGATGTTGATGGATTTTCAAATGTTGTACCATCCTTGCAACCCTGGAATAAATTCTCCTTGATCATGATGGATGATCTTTTTGATGTATTTTTGAATTCGGTTTGTTAATATTTTGTTGAGTATTTTTGCATCCACGTTCATCAGGGATATTGGTCTGTAATTTTCTTTTTTTGTGGTATCTTTGCCTGGTTTTCATATTAGAGTGATGCTGGCCTCATAGAATGAGTTTGGAAGTATTCCCTCCCCTTCTACTCTTTGGAAAACTTTAAGGAGGATGGGTATTAGGTCTTCACTAAAGGTTTGATAAAATTCAGTGGTAAATCCATATGAGCCAGGTGTTTTGTTCTTAGGTAGTTTTTTGATTACCAATTCAATTTCATTGCTCGTAATTGGTCTATTGATATTTTCTGCTTTTTCTTGGCTCAGCCTTGGAAGGTTGTATTTTTCTAGAAAGCTGTCTATTTCTTCTAGGTTATCCAGTTTGTTAGCATATAATTTTTCATAGTATTCTCTAATAATTCTTTGTATTTCTGTTGTGTCCATAGTGATTTTTCCTTTCTCATTTCTGATTCTGTTTATGTGTGCAGACTCTCTTTTTTTCTTGATAAGTCTGGCTAGGGGTTTATCTATTTTGCTTATTTTCTCGAAGAACCAGCTCTTGTTTTCGTTGGTTCTTTCCATTGTTTTATTCTTCTCGATTTATTTATTTATGCTCTAATCATTATTATATACCTCCTTCTACTGAATTTGTGCCTCATTTGTTCTTCCATTTCTAGTTTTGTTAACTGTGAGTTTAGACTGTTCATTTGGGATTGTTCTTCTTTCCTGAGGTAGGCCTGTATTGCAATATACTTTCCTCTTAGCATGGCCTTCACTGCGTCCCACAGATTTTGTGGTGTAAAATTATTGTTGTTATTTGTCTCCATATATTGCTTGACATCTGTTTTTATTTGGTCATTGATCCATTGGTTAATTTAGGAGCATGTTGTGAAGACTCCAGGTGTTTGTGGGATTTTTCATCTTCTTTGCATAATTTATTTCTAGTTTCATACCTTTGTGGTCTGAGAAACTGGTTGGTACAATTTCAATCTTTTTGAATTTACCAAGGCTCTTTTCGTGGCCTAGTATATGATCTATTCTTGAAAATGTTCCATGTGCACTTGAGAAAAATGTGTATTCTGCTGCTTTTGGGTGTAGAGTTCTGTAGATGTCTGTTAGGTCCATCTGTTCTAGTGTGTTGTTCAGTGCCTCTGTCTCCTTACTTATTTTCTGTCTGGATGATCTGTCCTTTGTAGTGAGTGGAGAGTTGAAGTCTCCTAGAACGTATGCATTGTATTCTATTTCCCCTTTTAATTCTGTTAGTATTTGTTTCACATATGTAGGTGCTACTGTGTTGGGTGCATAGATATTTATAATGGTTACATCCTCTTGTTGGACTGACCCCTTTATCCTTATGTAATGTCCTTCTTTGTCTATTGTGATTTTCTTTGTTTTGAAGTCTATTTTGTGTGACACAAGTACTGCAAATCCTGCTTTTTTCTCGCTATTAGTTGCATGAAATATCTTTTTCCATCCCTTTACTTTTAGTCTGTGTATGTCTTTGCGTTTAAAGTGAGTCTATTGTAGGCAGCATACAGATGGGACTAGTTTTCTTATCTATTCAGTGACTCTAAGTCTTTTTTTTAAGTTTATTTTGATATCATTAATCTACAATTAAATGAGCAATATTATGGTGATTACACTACCCTCTTCATCAGGTCCCCACACCTACCCCATTACAGTCTCTGTACGTCAGCATAGTGAGATGCTATAGAGTCACTACTTGTCTTCTCTGCGTTGTACAGCCCTCCCCGTGCCAACCTAACATTACATCTGCTAATCGTAATGCCCCTTTTTCCCCCTTGCCCCTCCCTTCCCACCCATCCTCCCCAGTCCCTTTCCCTTTGGTAACTATTAGTCCGTTCTTGGGTTCTGTGAGTCTGCTGCTGTTTTGTTCCTTCAGTTTTTTTCTTAGTTGTTATATTCCACAGATGAGTGAAATCATTTGGTACTTCTCTTTTTTGGCTTGGCTTATTTCACTGAGCATAACACCCTCTAGCTCCATCCATGTTGTTGCAAATGATAGGATTTGTTTTCTTCTTATGGCTGAATAATATTCCACTGTGTATATGTACCACATCTTCTTTATCCATTCATCTACTGATGGACACTTAGGTTGCTTCCATTTCTTGGCTATTGTAAATACTGCTGTGATAAACATAGGGGTGCATCTGTCTTTTTCAAACTGGGCTGCTGCATTCTTAGGGTAAATTCCTAGGAATGGAATTCCTGGGTCAAATGGTATTTATATTTTGAGTTTTTTGAGGAACCTCCATACTGCTTTCCACAATGGTTGAACTAATTTGTATTCCCACCAGCAGTGTAGGAGGGTTCCCTTTTCTCCACATCCTCACCAACATTTGTTGTTGTTTGTGTTTTGGATGTTGGCCATCCTCACTGGTGTGAGGTGATATCTCATTGTGGTTTTAATCTGCATTTCTCTGATGATTAGCGATGTGGAGCATCTTTTCATGTGCCTGTTGGCCATCTGAATTTCTTCTTTGGAGAAGTGTCTATTCATGTCCTCTGCCCATTTCTTAATTGGATTATTTGCTTTCTGTTTGTTAAGCTG
The DNA here is from genome assembly GCA_032199065.1 of Smutsia gigantea. Taxonomy (NCBI): domain Eukaryota; kingdom Metazoa; phylum Chordata; class Mammalia; order Pholidota; family Manidae; genus Smutsia; species Smutsia gigantea. The sequence goes on along the minus strand of JAVSCE010013560.1, from coordinate 47,488 downwards.
CATGAGTTCTTTATACATTTTGGATGTCAACCCTTTATCAGATACGTTTTTTATGAATATATTCTCCCATACTGTAGAATGTCTTTTTGTTCTACTGATGGTGTCCTTTGCTGTACAGAAGCTTTTCAGCTTGATATAGTCCCACTTGTTCATTTTTGCTTTTGTTTCCCTTGCCCGGGGAGATATGTTCATGAAGAAGTTGCTCATGTTTATGTCCAAGAGATTTTTGCCTATGTTTTTTTCTAAGAGTTTTATGGTTTCATGACTTACATTCAGGTCTTTGATCCACCTTGAGTTTACCTTTGTGTATGGGGCCAGACAGTAGTCCAGTTTCATTCTTTTACATGTAGCTGTCCAGTTTTTATAACACCAGCTGCTGAAGAGGCCATCATCTCCCCAATGTATATCCAAGGCTCCCTTATCAAACATTAGTTGACTGTATGTATTCGGGTTGATGTTTGGATTTTCTATTCTATTCCACTGATCTGTGGGTCTGTTTTTGTGCCAATAACAAATTGTCTTGATTACTGTGGCTTTGTAGCAGAGCTTGAAGTCAGGGAGCGTAATTCTCCCTGTTTTATTCCTCCTTCTCAGGATTGGTTTGGCTATTTGGGGTCTTTTGCGGTGCCATACGAATTTTAGAATTATTTGTTCCAGTTCATTGAAGAAAGCTGTTCATATTTTGATAGGGATTGCCTTGAATCTGTATATTGCTTTAGGTAGTATAGCCATTTTGACAATATTTATTCTTCCTAGCCAAGAGCATGGGCTGCATTTCCATTTCTTAGTGTCCTCTTTAATTTCTCTTAGGAGTGTCTTGTAGTTTTCAGAGTACAGGTCTTTCACTTCCTTTGTTATGTTTATTCCTAGGTATTTTATTCTTTTTGATGCAATTGTGAATGGAATTGTTTTTCTGATTTCTCTTTCTGTTAGTTCATCGTTAGTGTATAGGAAAGCAACAGATTTCTGTGTGTTAATTTTGTATCCTGCAACTTTGCTGAATTCAGATATTAGTTCTAGAAGTTTTGGAGTGGAGTCTTTAGGGTTTTTTATGTACAGTATCATGTCATCTGCAAATAGTAACAATTTGACTTCTTCTTTACCAATCTGGATGCCTTGTATGTCTTTGTTTTGTCTGATTGCTGTGGCTAGGACCTCCAGTACTATGTTGAATAACAGTGGAGAGAGTGGGCTTCCCTGTCTTGTTCCCGATCTTAGATAAAAACATTTAGCTTCTCGCTGTTAAGTATGATGTTAGCTGTGGGTTTGTCATATATGGCCTTTATGATGTTGAGGTACTTGCCCTCTATACCCATTTGGTTGAGAGTTTTAATAAGGAATGGATGCTGAATTTTGTCAGATGCTTTTTCAGCATCTATGGAGATGATCATGTGTTTTTGTTCTTCTTTTTATTGATGTGGTGGATGATGTTGATGGATTTTCGAATGTTGTACCATCCTTGCATCCCTGGGATGAATCCCACTTGATCATGGTGTATGATCCTCTTGATGTATTTTTGAATTCGGTTTGCTACTATTTTGTTGAGTATTTTTGCATCAACGTTCATCAGGGATATTGGTCTGTAGTTTTCTTTTTTGGTGAGGTCTTTGCCCGGTTTGGGTATTATAGTGATACTTCGTAGTATGAGCTTGAAAGTATTCCCTCCTCTTCTATTTTTTGGAAAACTTTAAGTAGAATAGTTGTTATTTCTTCTATATGTCTGGTAGAATTCAGAGGTGAATCCGTCTGGTCTGGGGGTTTTGTTCTTGGGTAGTTTTTTGATTACCGCTTCAATTTCGTAGCTGGTGATTGGTCTGTTTAGTTTCTTTGTTTCTTGTTTGGTCAGTTTTGGAAGGTTGTATTTTTCTAAGAAGTTGTCCATTTCTTTTAGGTTTTCCAGCTTGCTAGGATATAGATTCTCAAAGTATTCTCTTATAATTCTTTGTATTTCTGTGGTGTCAGTCGTTATTTTTCGTTTCTCATTTCTGATTCTGTTTATATGTGTAGATTCTCTTTTTCTCTTAATAAGTCTGGCTAGGGGTTTATCTATTTTGTTTATTTTTTCAAACAACCAGCTCTTGGTTTCATTGATTTTTTCTATTGTTTTGTTCTTCTCAATTTTATTTATTTCTTCTCTGATCTTTATTATGTCCCTCCTTCTGGTGACTTTGGGTCTCTTTTGTTCTTCTTTTTCCAATTTTAGTAATTGTGTCTTTAGACTATTCATTTGGGAATGTTCTTCTTTCTTTAGATGGGCCTGGATTGCAATGTTCTTTCCTCTTAGAACTGCCTTTGCTGCGTCCCAGAGAAGTTGTGGCTTTGTGTTGTTGTTGTCCTTTGTCTCCATATACTCTTTGATTTCTGTTTTGATTTGGTCATTGACCCATTGATTAATTAGGAGAATGTTGTTAAGTCTCCATGTATTTGTGAGCCTTTTTGTTTTCTTTCTAAAGTTTTATTCTAGTTTAATACCTTTATGATCTGAGAAGTTGGTTGGTAGAATTTCAATATTTTCGATTTTACTGAGGTTCTTTTTGTGGCCTAGTATGTGGTCTATTCTGGAAAATGTTCCAGGTGCACTTGAGAAGAATGTGTATCCTGTTGCTTTTGGGTGTAGAGTTCTGTAGATCTGTTACGTCCATCTGTTCTAGTGTGTTGTTCAGTGCCTCTGTGTCTTTACTTATTTTCTGTCTGGTTGATCTGTCCTTTGGAGTGAGTGGTGTGTTGAAGTCACCTAAAATGAATGCATTGCTGTCTATTTCCTCCTTTAATTCTGTTAGTATTTGTTTCACATATGCAGGTGCTCCTGGGTTGGGTGCATATATATTTATAATGGTTATATCCTCTTGTTGGACTGACCCCTTTATCATTATGTAATGTCCTTCTTTATCACTTGCTACTTTCTTTGTTTTGAAGTCTATTTTGTCTGATACAAGTACTGCAACACCTGCTTTTTCTCCTTGTTGTTTGCATGACATATCTTTTCCCATCCCTTCACTTTTAGTCTGGGGATATCTTTGGGTTTGAGGTGAGTTTCTTGTAGGCAGCATATAGATGGGTCTTGCTTTTTTATCCATTCTGTTACTCTGTGTCTTTTGATTGTTGCATTCAGTCCATTTACATTTAGAGTGGTTATTGATAGATATGTACTTATTGCCATTGCTGGCTTTAGATTCGTGGTTACCAAAGGTTCAGGGGTTGCTTCTTAACTATCTAACAATCTAACTTAACTTTCTTGTTAAGTTCTTGTAAACACCGTCTGATGTTTCTTTATTTCTCCCCCTTCTTATTCTTCCTCCTCCAGTTTTTATATGCTAGGTGTTTTATTCTTTGCCTTTAGTTGGTGTTTGGATGGTCTGCTTTCTTTGCTATGATTTTATTTTCTCTGGTGACAGCTTTTTAGCCTTAGGAGTGCTTCCCTCTAGGGCAGTTCCTTTAAGATGTCCTGTAGAGGTGGTTTATGGGAAGCAAATTCTCTTAGCTTTTGCTTGTCTGGAAATTAATCCCTCAGTCATATTTAAATGATAACCGTGCTGGATACAGTATTCTTGGTTCGAGGCCGTTCTGTTCCATTGCGTTAAATATATCATGCCATTCTCTTCTGGCCTGTTAGGTTTCTGTTGAGAAGTCTGATGGGTTTTCCTTTGAAGGTGATCTTTTTTCGTTCTCTAGCTGCCTTTAATACTCTGTCCTTACCTTTGATCTTTGCCATTTTAATTATTATGTGTCTTGGTGTTGTCTTCCTTGGGTCCCTTGTGTTGGGAGATCTGTGGGCTTCCATGGACTGGGAGACTATTTCCTTCCCCAGCATGGGGAAGTTTTCAGCAATTATTTCTTCAAAGACCCTTTCTATCCCCTTTTTCTCTCTTCTTCCTCTGGTACTCTTATAATGCAAATATTGTTCCGTTTGGATAGGTCACACAGTTCTCTTAATATTCTTTCATTCCTAGAGATCCTTTTATATCTCTCTGCCTCAGCTGCTCTGTATTCCTGTTCTCTGATTTCTATTGCATTAACAGTCTCTTGCATCTCGTCCAGTCTGCTGCTGAGCCCATCGACGGTTTATCTCATTTCTACATTTTCTTTCCTGACTTCCCTCACTTCCTCTCTTAGCTCTTGCATATTTCTCTGTAGATCCATCAGCATGGTTATGACTTTTATTCTGAATTCTTTTTCAGGAAGATTCTGCATTTCCATCCCTGCAGGTTCCTTCTCAGGGGTTGTCTGGGTCTTGGTGATTTTTGTGTGTATCATGTTCCTCTGTCTTGTCATATTGATAGGAGTGGTCACTGGTAGGTGCCACGTATGTCAGCTGGGCTCTTTAAGGCTTAAAAAAAACCCAGAAAACAACCAAGAAAAAAAGAAACAAGCAAAAAAAGAAGGAAGAGAAAGAAGAAAGAAAAGAAAGAAAAAGGAAAGGGAAAACGAAAAAAAAAAAGCAAGCAAAAAAAGAAGGTAGAGAACGAAAAGAGAGAAAGAAGAATGAAGGAAAAGGAAAGGGAAAAAGAAAAAGAAAAGAAAGAAGAAAAAAGAAAGAAAAAAGCCCACCTGGAGTGGATTCTCTATGCGTGCTGTAGGTGTCACTGTTGCTCCACTAGTCCACAGCAGCGGTCGCAGTCACGCCGCTTTTTGTAGGTATGGCCGGGGCAGTAACGAATGGGAGGCTATTGTTTTCTGTATAAAGTTCCAGCATGGCTGCTCCCTTCTCTCCGTCACCAGCAAAGGGGACCGAAGTTCCCCAAGACTTCCAGCCTGCAGGGCTGAGCCTGCCGGGGTGATTGTGTTCCCTCACTGGGCCCCCCGCCTCTCCGAGACTGCTACAAACCGCGCGCGCTTTTTCCTTGTCCCGGCGTGCTGGCTGCACGGTCCCAGTGTGTTCCTGGCTCAAAACCTGCACCTTCTTCCTCTCCAATGTCCAATGCACCGTGCGATGTGTGTCAGCGTTCCCGGCGCAGACCACCGGGGCTGGTTATTTCGCGGACCTGCTCCTCCACTCTCTCCCGGTCTGAATCCTCTCCTCCCACCAGCGCACTGGGCTCGGTGAGTGCTCGGATGCCGCCGGGTCGCGGCTCTTTTCTTACCCGCCTCGCGGGGTGCTGAGTCCTCCCGGGTGTGGCTGCACGCTGTGCACTTTCCTGTGTGCTCTGGTCTCTCTTTTAGGAATAGTTGTATTTGCTGTATTTTCGTAGATTTATATAGTTTTGGGAGGAGATTTCTGTCACCCTGCTCACACCGCCATCTTCCCGGAAGTCTCTATGTCTTTTGATTGGGGCATTCAGACCATTTATATTTAGGGTGATTATTGATAGGTATGTATTTGTTGGCATTGCAGGCTTTAGATTAGTGGTTACCAAAGGTTCAAGGTTAACTTCCTTATTATCTAGGAGTCTAACTTAACTCACTTAATATGCTATTACAAACACAGTCTGAAGTTTCTTTTTTCCTCCTCCTTTTTCTTCCTCCTCCATTCTTTATATATTAGGTATTATATTCTTCTGCTCTTTTGTCTATCCCTTGATTGACTTTGGGGATAGTTGATTTAATTTAGCATTTGCTTAGTAATTAACAGTTCTACTTTCTTTACTGTGATTTTATTACCTCTGGTGACAGCTATTAAACCTTAGGAACACTTCCATCTATAGCAGTCCCTCCAAAATACCCTGTTGAGATGGTTTGTGGGAGGTAAATTCTCTCAGCTTTTGCTTATCTGGAAATTGTTTAATCCTTCCTTCAAATTTAAATGATAATCTTGCCAGATAAACTAATCTTGGTTCAAGGCCCTTCTGCTTCATTGCATTAAATACATCATGCCACTCCCTTCTGGCCTGTAAGGTTTCTGCTGAGAAGTCTGATGATAGCCTGATGGACTTTCCTTTTATGTGATCTTATTTCTCTCTCTGGCTGCTCTTTATAGTCTGTCCTTATCATTGATCTTTGCCATTTTAATTACTATATGTCTTGGTGTTGTCTTCCTTGGGTCCCTTGTGTTGGGAGATCTGTGCACCTCCATAGCCTGAGAGACTCTCCTTCCTCAGATTGGGGATGTTTTCAGCAATTACCTCCTCAAAGACACTTTCTATCCCTTTTTCTCTCACTTCTTCTTCTGGCACCCCTATAATGCAAATATTGTTCCATATGGACTGGTCACACAGTTCTCTCAATATTCTTTCATTCTTAGAGATCCTTTTTTTCTCTCTTTACCTCCGCTTCTTTGTATTCCTCTTGTCTAATTTCTATTTCATTTTTTGTCTCCTCCACCGTACCTAATCTGCTTTTAAAACTTTCCATTGTATGTTTCATTTCCAATATTGTGTTTCGTAATGATTGGATCTCTGACCAGAATTCATCCCTGAGTTTTTGAATATTTTCTGTACCTCTATGAGCATGTTAATGATTTTTATTTTGAAATCCCTTTCAGGAAGATTCATGAGGTCGATTTCATTTTAACCTTTTTCAGGTGTTGTATTCATAATTTTACTTTGAACCAGGTTCCTTTGGCGTTTCATATTGTATATGGTGCCCTCTCATGCCCAGAAGCTCTATTGTCTGGAGCTGCTCAGCCCCTGAAGCAATTCCAGGAGTCACATGGAAGCGGTATTGGTGCCTGGGGGTGGGGGGAGAAAAGAGCCTTTTCCTGCTTCTCAGCTGCTATGCCTAGCTCCACTGCCAGAACCAGTGGGCCAAGCACACAGGTATAAGCTTCTATGCTCTGCATTTGTAGTTGCTGTAGACAGGGCTTCCCTCTGGCTGGCCTAACACCAGGGTAGGGTTTGACCATTTGCAGCCAGGTGGGGCTGGCCAGGAGAAAGGCACAGTAGGCTGCATATCCCTGGGGAGTCCTTGGAGCTGTGTAGCCAGCCAGGGAGCTTGATCGCCTGCTGAAAGTTCCCAACCTGCTGGGCAGAGTGCACCCAGACAATTTTGTCTCCCTGTCCTTTCTCCTGAGCAGTAAGCTCTGTGCCATCCTTGCCCCTTTAGCAGCCCTCTTGCTCTTAGGAAGTCTCTCAGACTGCCCGCCTTTCTTCTGCCCCAGAGCAGGCGGATATGGATCCCTGCTTTCCACAGGCGGCTGGATCTCAGTCTCTCCAGGTATTCTGCCTGTCTTAGCTTTCCAACCCACTAATCACAAGAGTACCATGGAAGCACCATGAAATGTAGGTTTGTGCTCCCAGATCAGATCTCCGGAGTTAGGTATTCAGCATTCCCAGGCCTCCACTCCCTCCCTGCTCCATTTCTCTTCCTCCCACCCATGAGCTGGGGTGGGGGAAGGGCTTGTGTCCCACTGGGCCACGGCTTTGGTACGTTACCCTGTTCCATGAGGTTTGTTTTCTCCAGGTGTATGCAGTTTGGCGCATTCCTCTTTCCTGTTGCTCTTTCAGGATTAGTTGTATTAATTATATTTTTGTATTATATGCGGTTTTAGGAAGAAGCCTCTGTTTCACCTCTTATGTTGCCATCTTTAATCCTCTGAATCCATCGTTATACTGTTAATGATGTGTCAGTTAGACTCTGGGTATGGTTCACACCAAAAATAAATAGTGTTATTTTGCATTTAAAACTTTTTTTAAAGAAAAAAATTAGTATTTATTTGCAATATAAACAAAGTCCTGTTGCTGGTTTGGGATATATATGTGTATATATATATATAAAACCCCACCAAACTCATTAAAAAAGAGATCAGATTTGTGGTTACCAGAGATGGGGATGGGGAGTGGAGCCGGTTGCAGGGATGGGGAATTGGAGGAACCTGTTCAAAAGGTACAAACTTCCTGTTATAAGATATATAAGTACTAGGGATATAATATACACCATGATGACTATAGTTAACACTGCTGTGTGATATACAGGAAAACTGTTAAGAGTGTAGATCCTAAGAGTTTTCATCACAAGGAGAAAATCTTTTTTCTTTTTATTGTATCTATCTGAGATGATGGCTGTTAACTAAACTTATGTAGTAATCATTTCACAATACATGTAAATGAAACCATCAAGGTGTACACCTTAAACTTATACAGTGATGTATGCCAATTATTTCTCAATAAAAGTGGAAAAAATGCCTTTTCTATTGTGTCAGAAAAAAAAAAAGAATGCATGAAGGCACTGTTCTGTTGTCCAAGGCTGGGCTTTTACACACTCTCCACAATGGATGGGGGGCATAACCAGTTCCATTTCCATCTCAGCTTTGTAATGCTACACATCTAGTCTTTATTTCAATTGAGTTCTAAAATTGTCAGAGATTCTTTCTCCCTGCCCTGACACACTGGGTGATCTGGACCCCTCAGGAACTCCCGTCCTCAGATCAAACCTTATCCTTCTGTTTAGACCTTGCTCTTTTTCGTGAGGCTAAAGCTCAAATAGCCTCCAAAAGCACTAGGAGGCAGCCATTCACCTTCCCTGAAATGCTGGTGATGGTCACCCTTTTCATCAGGAAGTTGCAAATTCCTGTTGATTCTGTAGCACCTGGGTGTTGGGGGAAGTGAGTGGGGAGAGAATGTCTGGCCTGTGTTATTCATCTGCTGAGCTTCTCACACAGAGCACAAAGGAGCACGTTGAGAGGGCGTTTTCTTGGGAACCAGGGGCAAGACAGGGATGACAAGCTCTAGGAACACAGCCCAACTATGGAAATTTTGTTTTTAAGACTCTTGAGTACAGTTTGGCTTTTAGTTCTTGTTTTCAAAGGATAACTCCTTGGAGGAGGTTTTTAAATGATAGGATCATAGAATCAATTTAGTGGGCCACAAACATCAATTGTCAAAAATATTATGGGTTATATTAGAATAGACAAACTCAAGGCACAGTTAACCATGGACTTTGGAGCCTGACCTGTTGAATTCAAACTTCCACTGTGTGACCATTTACTAGTCATTTGCCTAACTTCTCCATGCCTCAGTTTCCTCCCCTGAATAATAATGCATTCATACTTCATAGAGTTACTGTAAGGATTAGGTGAATTCATATATGTAAAGCACTCACTCTCTCTCACCTGTAGGTCAGTTAGGGATTATCTAATTTAAATTGGGCTCAGCTGGGCAGCTGTGCTTTAAGCTGCAATCCTGCCAAGCTGGGCTCCTCAATGCTGGGCCCAGGTCTGCTCCACATATGTTCAATTTGGGGCCCAGGCTAATGGGGAAGCCTGGGAATAGCTCTCCTCATCATAATATTAAAGGCACAAAAGAGCAAGCCTACCCCCATAAGCACATTTAAAGCCTCTGCTTGCCTCACAGCTGCTAACACTCCATTGGCTGATAGACAAGGTGCAGGAGAGTACATTCCCACAATCCCATTGACCAAAGCCAGTCATATGACAAAGCCCAACGTCAATTAGGCAGGAAACAGTAATCTATTGGACAAACTATTGAGCAATAAATAATCTTCTAGTTGTAGTCAATGAGTTTGAGAAGCATTGCTCTGAAAGCAGAGGTCGACCTGTAGGCCACATCTGAGGTGCCACCTGTTTTTTAAATGAAATTTGACTGGAATACAGCCGTGCCCATTTATTTACATATGGCTGCTTTTGTGGTACAACAGCTGAGTTGAGTAGTTGCGACAGAAGCCACATGACCTGTAAAATCTGAAATATTTACGATCTGACCCTTTACACAAAAAGTTTGCAGACTCCTGTTCTTAAAAATGAATAGTTTAGGAACTGACGGAATTCAGCATCAAATCAAATTACACAGTGTGCTCCTTCTACATGTGCCAGACACTGGCCGGTGCTGTTCAGTGACCATGCAATTTGATTCAATGTCTCATTCTCTTCACTGCAAGAAGTGAGTGCCTTCTGGTTTGCAACAATCACTGTGTGGTAAGAGAGAGCACCATCCTGCTCTGGCCCTTGGATCTATAACAGAGCCTCCGCACTGAAATTCATACATTGGCTTTCCTATTCCCATCCTGCAAGGAGTTCAATATGGTGACAGGTTAAAAGACACAATACCTTTGGGACGTTAATCCTCAGCATCTCCCCAAAATCTTAAGCTTAAGGAAAATTATGCAATCATCCAAATAAACAAGATATTTTTAAACTTTATTGGATCCCAAACTCTCAGAAATGGAACTCTTAAGTAGATACTCACACAGTAAACTGATCTGAAGTGGAGTTGCTAAGCTCAGCGTAGGTGGGAGGGAACTGTGATCAGGGCCATGCCCACTGAATGACTTCAGTCCCCTCCGAAGCCCTGGGCCACTAGAAGATGAGGCTCTTTGAAAATAAGTTTCACCTTGGTGAGTTTTCTAATAACCCAGAGGACAACTTTGTTATACAAAAAAGGTTGCTTTGGGGTTGCTTCCCCCCACCCCACACCAAAGCCATATTTGATTCATTGGAGTACCAAATCTAGAGTCCTCCTTCCTTTAAACTTTTAAGCCACTTTTACAAATCTTATTGTGCTATTGACAGGGAAAATCTTAACTTGTTTTATGGGAATCTTTAATTAAGGGTTAGGTCCACTTAGGCTTAATCAAACAACTTTAATGGTTTTTAATTGCATTTATAAAATTAATATATTTGATTTGCTTTTCAATGAAAGGTAACACTTAACAGCTCTTATCCTGTCTAGAAACTATTCTAAACATTTTATGTTGTTAACCCATTTAATTCTCACATCAATTCTAGCAGATACTTCATATTATTATCATCTCTATTTCAAATACAGGGAAACTGGTACAGAGAGTAATTCTCACAAGGTCATACAGCTAACAATACCTGAACCACTTTGTGAACCATAAAGTTTGGCTCCAGAATTGAGGTTTTGGCTCTAATCCACTATGTTAATTATGAATTAACTATGAATTACCTGGCTAAAAAGAAAAATCCTGACTACTTCAGTCATTCTTGTAAAACTAAGAAAATTGAACTTATAAATGTAGGGCAACAGGTTCAAAATACTTTTAAATGCTCCATAATTGATTATAAACTTTCTTTTGTAAGTCTCTGTCAAAAGTCAAATATAGCATATTGTCCTCCAATATATCAAATCCACTTAAACATCACTAGTACTTAAAATATCAAACACACAGAGATTATCTCCAAACTTAATATTAAAAAACTTAATACTATGGGTTTGATTTACCACATCATCTCTTACTGTAATCAATTCTAAATCTTCCCTGGGTGAAGCCCTTTCAACCCCTAAGGAAACCATCACTGTCTCCTAAGTGTGTCAGGAAGGAGAGGGAGCTCCGGGGGGACGCTGCTGAATGTTTGTGTAAGGACTGAGAAGTAACTGTTGGATTTGGCCAAGTGGGGGTCAAAGTAATAGGTCTGGTGGTTTGATAGAATGAAAACATAGATAAAAAGGGTTTGGGAGACAAGAATGGAGAGGATGAGGAGACAATTCCTTTCACCACTAAAGGGTGGTTAAGGGCAATGGAGAGAGATGTGGGGTCAAGTAGATTTTTTTTAATATGGAATATATTGTAAATAAGTTGATAGAAATCATCCAGTGAAGAGAGGGGAAGAGGATGAATTCAAGAGAAAGAAGGCGAGAGATGCCTGATGGGCAGATGGCAGAATCCAGAGCAGACCATAGTAACTGGAGGAAAAGGACACAGATCTGGGAGATGTGGTGGTATCCCGCAGAAGTTTCTTCAGATTGCTCTGTTTTCTCAGGAAAATAGCAAGTGAGGTCATCAGTGCAGTGATGAGGAAGGGATGTTGGAGGTTTGAGGAGAAGGAAGGTGTGAAATGGCCCTCCAGGGAAGCAGGAGAGTCAAAGGACCAGGGACATGCGGTGGGACTGCTGCTGGCATGAAGGACATTGGCGTATGGAATAGATTAATGCCTTGGGAGCACAAGGGAATGAGTGCAGACAGTGGAGAGTACAAGGGTAAGGACTGAGCCTGGCAGGCAGAGTTTACTGGGCAAAGAGCCGAGACCATATGATCTGTGACATTATTGATCCAGCAAAACTCTGAGATCAGAAAGTCCCACTCCTCCAAACTAAATCAATAATTAACCACTTTCTTACTAAGAGGATCAAGTTCAATGACTTATCACTTAGACAGAAAAATGTTTTAGGTGCTACATGGTCGTCTGGGGCCACTTCCTTTCCAGGCTATGACTTGTGTTTTCCCAAAGTCAAAGCCACAAAGGGCTTCAAATACACAGCTATAGCTACTCACGCTGGTAGCCTTTCAGACTGATGAATACATTGGCTTTCATTAGAAATTTGACAAGTGGTGGCTTCTAGTGATAAATTTTTAGTTGACTAAAGATCATGAGGGGTGATATGGTGAAATTTTAATATCTCCAGAGGGGAGCTAATTAAAAGTAGGCAAACTGCATTTGCTCATAAAAAGGGTTATTTAAAAAATTCTGGTTTTCTTTCTGATGCCAAATGCTTCTCAGAACAGCTGCTCTTGTGGGTCTTTTCCTTGGGGTAATCATCTTGCCCGTCTCTATTCTATGTATCCATGCAGATACTGACAAAGTTCTCTTCACTTGCCTTTTTCCATCAGAGGTTTCACTCAAATCCAGGGTTTCTCAACCTCAACACGAGTGACACTTTGGACTGGATACTTCTCTTTCCTGGAGGTTGCCGTGCACATGGGCGGATGCTCTGCATCATCCCCATTCAGCGGCCCCCTCCCACTAAATGCCAGAAGCACATTACCCTCTGCCTACCCCAGGGTGTGACAACCAAAAATGTCTCCAGATGTTGCATAAGGCCTCCTGAAGGGCAAAATGGTCCCTCACTGAAAATCCCTGGGCTCTTAGGATTGAGAAGAGTAGGACCCACAAGTGAAAACAGAGTTTCATACGGACTCTCCTATAGGATCCCTGACAGTATAAATTAAATCTCTGGTAGAACAGGACAGGATCTGACAACCTCAGGGATGAGAAATTAGACAAGTTCCCTTCTGTACAGAATGTACAATTAGCTGCCCAATCCTTCTTAAAAAAAGAACGTTCACATTTGCAACCTTCTCCCCAGTTGATGTGAAGATTCCCAGGAGATGGTGGTTACCAACTGTGTGATAGAGACAATGCACTGAATTTGAAAGCTGGGAAAATGCAGGAAGATATAGTAGGAGAGAGGGGAGGTGGTGGTGGTGGGGTGGGGGTGGGGGACGGGGACACAGAACCCAAATGCAAAGCCGGAGTTCAACTTGAACTTTGTACCTTTGAACTGTGTAGTTCAATTGAGCACCAAATCTTAATCGATGATAGCAAAATAACGTCTGTGCTAAAATCCAAACCATCCAACTCTCCAGTGCCTACAGGATAAAGTTCAAACCCCCTAGCCTGGCAATCAAGGCCCTAAACAATCTGGCCCCAAGAGTTTGAACCTGCTCCATTTACAGGAAGGCTGCACTCTGTTCCATCTGGCCCACTCACGTTTCTACAGAGACACCTTGCTAATTCCCACTGCTGGACCGTTGTGTATCCGCTTGCCCCATGCCACGTCTCGAATGTTTAGCCTTCAAGGCTGCGTCGGCCCCCACCTCGATCACTCACTCTCTGGCTCTCTCTGGCACCTAGGAGCTGGGCTAGGGCTGAGAATAATAGCAAAGAGTGCTTCAGTGGTGACTTGGGCCCAGGCACTATCCTAAGCAGTCTTTGCTTTGGATGCTGCAGAGGAATTCCTCCTTCCAGGGCTGCCACTGTACTAACCACCACTGTCCCCATGAAACAGAAGCAGACCAGTGGCGGGGGCCGGCATCTGCATTGTAATAGTGATATTTGGTTCCCTTTGTCTTTGAGAGCAGAAGTGCAGAGACTGGACAGCCGGTCAGGGGAGAGATGGGTGTACGAGTGGCCTGTCTGATCCAGCTGAGGGGGACATGAGGACAGGGGTGTGGGAGAGGGGCCAAACTCAAGTCACAGGGTGTGGGGGCAGGGTCGTGGTCCACGGTGACCTTCGGGGTGGAGAGAGAGGGGAAGAGGAAGCACATTTTTGTGGCCGCTCGCTCAAGGCTTCCTGAGGGCGGGGCTCCCTGTTCTCTGCGGCACGTCAGGCTTTCCTCTGGGTACAGGCTTAGCCACGGCTCTCACATGCCCAGACGTGGATGAGGTTCAAAGCTGGCAGCCCCGAGACTGCTAGTGATGTGTCTGTCCCCAGGTTCTTCTGGATGCTGAAAAAGGAGGCTTTGATTCATATGTTAAGACTTTGGCTTCACAGTAACTTCATTTCCCTGACTTGGAACCAAGCTCTCCAAAGAGCTGGCCCCAAACCTGGCCCATGTGAACTTCCGGCTTCCATAGCAGGATTCACTTTACATCTAGAATTGCTTTGTTGAATACAGAACCATCTCTCTTTGGTTTCCTTCCCTCTCTCCTCATTTCCCGTGTCCTCTTCCTCTGATTCCTCAGCGCCTGCTCAGCTATCAGAGAACTTCAGTGCAACTTCAGGAACACTCCCAGGCCAAGACAGCGGACCGAGCTCCTGGCCTGAGCACTCTGCAGCCCCCACAGCCAAGTCTACATTCTCCCCCCAGCCAAGCACCAGGGCCCATAACCAGTGTCTCTGGTGAAATTCATGTTCTGTTATGCCGCCAGTTCCTGACTAAATTCATCTTCCTTGCCCTCCCTTCCTCAGATCCAATCAAGGCGGCATTGGAAAGCAGAACAGAGGGTGGCTGAAAAAGATTTTGGACCAAGGCAGTCCTGCACTTAACTCTTGACATCATTACGTGGGCTCCTCAGTTTCCCCACCTGTAAAATGGGGACAATGACAGCTATTCTGGAGGCTTGTGGGAGGATCAGATGAGACAGTGCATGTGTAAAAGGAAGAAAGTTTTATTCATCAGAATTCCTTTTGGGAAGGGGAGCTATGTTTTTTGAGAGAATACTTTGCTAAGTGCTACACGTAGAAACCAAGCTCCTTAGGGCCGGAGGTGGGCGGGGCACTCCCAGCAAGACAAAGGGAGGATTTTGTTTGCAGCTCCAGGGAGGAAGTGGGGGGCCAGGAAAGGGTGGAAACCCTGGGCTCCAGAAGTGACTCCTCCCATTGCCACTCCCTCCCTCCCCCAAAATCTTGAGTCAGGTTTAACAAACTTGGGACTCTTGAAGGAACGAGGAAAACAGAGAAGGAGCTCACTCTTGTCTCCAGGGATCTGGAGGTGGGGGTAGGGGGTGGGGGGCAAAACTACAATAGCATTTCAAGAGAGCGTGCTGATGGCAGAGAACACCTCAGGGCAGAAGGCACAGAGACCCTCCTAGGAAGGGTGCTGGACCATCAGACCATGAATCTCGGAACCAGGTTTCTCAGGCATAGGGGGCTCTAGTGGACAACCTGGTTAAGCAGGAGAGAAACTAGCTCAGTATTAGTATCCCCTGTTTGCACTGTCCTAGGCCTTACCTTGGCCACCTATAGTCTCAGTTTAAACATTACTTCCTTCCAGAAGCTTTCTTTGATTTGCCAAATATGGGTTAGAACGTTCAACCCTGAGCCCCACCCATATGTTCTCATTATAAGAGTTTTCACCCTGAGCTGTAATTGCTTATTTGGATATCTGGTCTCCTACTAGAATGTATGCTCCGTTTAATCAAAGATTTAAGCTAAATCTTTGACACCACTGTGTTCCCAGGACTTACCCATAGTAGGTTCTCATGATGTGTTCAGTGCATGATGGTGTAGTAGAAAAAGCAGTGTCTTTGGTATCCTGTAAAAACCATGTTCATATCCTGATTCTAATACTTAAAAGCTGTGCAACTTTGGGCATGTTACTTAACCTCCCTGAGCCTCACTCGGACGGAAGGTGCCAGGTCATTGAGAGGATGGAACGGGAGGATAAGGGGAAAGTGGCACCTCTCCACAGTCAGTGCTCCGCAGATGGTGGTCCTCCCACTCCTTCTCTTATGTTTGGCCCATTTCTTCCATCCACACATCCTCCCAGGTCAAAGCCCTCAGAACCTTACAAACTCCTACTTTGTCTCCTTACTTCACACTGCTTCTCTTGAACGTATAAAGCTGTTCCTCTGTACCAGGCAATGTTCCAAGCTAGGAGTCAGCGACCTACAGCCCACAGGCCGCATCTAGGCCAGCACCTGTTTTTGTACCGTCTGTGAGCTAGGAAAGGTTTTTACACTTTTAAACAGCTGGGGTGGGAATTAAAATTAGACTATTTCATGACACATGAAAATTCTTTCAAATTCAACTTTCAGTGTCCATAAAAAAGGTCTTACTGGCACCCAGCACACTCATATTTTTTCCTATTGTCTGTGGTTGTTTTTGCATGACACAGCAGCGTGGTGTAGTTGTGAGAGAGACCTTAAGGCCCACAAAGCCAAAAAACACTGACCGTCTGGCCCCCTGTAGAAAAAGTTTGCAATCCCATGCTCTAAGCAGTTCCCATGATCAATGATTAGTAAATCCCCGCAAGTGCCGTGTGAAGTGAATGCCATCACATCCTCATTTTACAGTGGAGGAGCACAAGGTGGAGGCAGACTGAGCGATAGACTCAGGGCTACACAGCTTGTAAGCAGAGTCAGGATCAAACTCCTACTGCCTCTGAAGTAATCAGGCAACTGGGAACAGTAGACAGTCTGTACAGCATGCTGGGCAGTCGGCCGTGAAGGTTCTTCACCACTATGGCCACCAAACTGGAGGAAGGGATGGATGGGAGAGGTAGCCTAGAACAGGGATTAAGAATTTAAACTCTGGAGCTCAACTTTCCTGGGTTTGACTGCAGTCAGCCACTTATCTGTGTGACCTTGGCCATTATTCAACCTCTCTGCCTAATTTCCTCAGCTCTGCAAAGGAGGGAATCCTAGAATCTTGATTCTCCCTTATGTGTTGTTCGGAAGATTGAAATGGAAACATCTGTCTTATTAACCTGCCTTTGAGGTACAGAGTAGCCCCTTGACGGTAGCTCTGATTGGGCCTATTATTTACCCCACAAGAAATTGCTGCTCCCTCTCTGTTCAAGGTGCCATTCTAGGCAATCAGCAATCAAAGAGGAAGAAACACAAAATAACCAGACCTGCTTCTGGCCCTTAAGGAGCACCCAGTCTACTGGGAAGGACAGGAGAATGAGTCAGTACCTGGGAGCAGTGTCGCAGGTGCTATGATGGGCGATTACAGGTTGCAGAGACAGGAAGCACCTGGTTCTGGCTCTCCTTCTTGTGACTCAGGTTCTCACTCCTTCCAGAATACATCAGGCATCCTGCTGGGTTTGCCCCAGGCCTCCCCTCCCCTGGGGCTTGCGCTGACCTGAATGAAGAATAAATTGAGCAGGCAGTTGTCCAGAGCCCTGGCACAGGGCTGTGTCTGCATGACTATAAAGCACAAATCAGCCCAGGGTACAAGGCCCCTGGGAGAGTAACTTGGCCACTTCCACCTTCCAAGTCACAAAACAACAGATTTGCAGGAAAGGCTATTGATACTGAAAAAGCCTATCAGGTTCCAACCTGGAAACTTGTATTTGTCTTACAAATATGCCTTTGAGGTACAGCAAGAATCCAGGGCAATTAGGGATTTTATATTATGTGCCAGCATTTCCTGCTTGCCTTGGTATTTTTTTACTACTATTTATTAGTTTCTGATTTGTCATTTATATGTCTGCACATGTAGCTATGCATAGAAACAAGACTGAAAAGATAGATCAGTGGCTTTCAGTTTGGATGGGAGGGGGGCAACTGAAGCTTCCAGCAGGCCTGTTTATGCATTACCTTTCTTCCCCCAGTCCTCATGCTCGCCCTTCCCCCTTGGATAGAACACCTTAAGCATATGCATATTTTAAAAGCCCCCCAAGAAATTCTGATGTATGCCTCTCCCTTCCATCCCATCCCCTGCCTGATTTATAAACATATATATATATATACACCAAATGTTAAGAGTAGTTACATCTGAGTGTTGGGATTATAATTAATTTTTTTTTTCATCATTTGCTTTGCTGGTTTATTAATATTCTACCACGAAGGGGTAGACTAGTATAGCAGTTAAGTGTGTCGGTTCTGGAACCAAACTACCTGAGTTTAATGCTAATCATGGCAGGTCACTGTGCCTCAGTGATGTCATCTGTAAAAGGAGAAAAATAATAGTAGCTACTGAACTGAGTTGTGAAAAGCAAATGACTTAATATATATAAAGTTCCTAAAACAGCACCTGGTACATGTGATATTCATATGAGATACCCATTATTATTAAAACATAAGAAGAAATAAGCAATATACTTTTTAGTTGTAGAAAAATTTAAAAACAAAAAATGTAAAGAAGGGAAGAAAAGGAATCCACAATCTTTGCATGTTTTTAAATATAATGGAAGCTCCAGCTCTATTCTCCACATCTGTGACATGGAAAGACAACAGACTCTTGGGAGGGGGAATAAAGAGAGATGTGAAAGAGTTCTGTAAGCTTAAAGTGGAATTAAAAAGTGAGGAATGGTTGTTGTTATTAGGAGCAGAATTAATGCAGCAAAAAGGAAGAGCGGCACTGGCTGTCAGCCGGGAAGGCTGGTGGCAACAGGAAGGAGGCGGCTGGGCTTCCCCTTCCGTCTCTCTGGTTCCAGCTCAGAAACCCCACCCTGGCTGGAAAGAGAAGACTGGGCCTTATGGAAAGGCACCCCAACCATTCTCTTTTCTGTCAGACTGTAAAGGGTCCTCTCTGCTTCATATATGCATTTCTCTTTCTTCTCCCCAACTCATTTTTGCCTTTGGCATCACTGTATCATTGATTACTTGTTAACAAGTTCCAGGCAACCTAATATCTAGTATTTATTGATGCCAGGCACTGTTCTAAGACTGCCTGTAGTAACTCATTTATCCTCTAGCCAACTCTCAGAGATACTTTTTCCTATTATCTCTACTGTACAGAGGAGGCGACTGAGGCACAGAGAAGTTAAGTAACTTGCACAGTCTGCAGGTATGGATTTAAGATCCAAACCCCAGAGGTCTGGGTGCAGACTGTTGGTGCTCTTAGTCACTAGACTAGAATTCCTTTCAAACTTGATGATAGTCAAGACAATTAAGGGAGAAGAGGCTCCAGGAAGCCCACGGCACTACAATCCTCTAAGATTGCAGGCAACTAACCTGTGCGGAGGATTTGCTGAGACTGGGCTCTAGATCCCACATCTGCTGGCTGACCTCAGCGTTTAAACCCCTTCTGTGTTACCAGCCCTAGGGAAGCCAAAAGGGAAGTCCTCACAATCTGACTCCACAGCCTGTTTGGCTCATCATAAACCTAAGCTATCTTAAAAGAAGCACAAATTGGTAAAGGACTTTCAGAAATGAATGTGAAAGCAGGATGTTGGTACTCATGGGGAATGTGCCTTCAGAATCAGTCCCTACCCCATGCTTCCAGCAGTTGCGGAGTATGACTGTAAACACTACAGTGTTCAGGAGCAAGCTGTCAAAGACCTTCTGTTTGAGAAAGTACACCAGGCCCTCACTGCAAAAGGGGGGGCAGCTGAGATCATCTGATGCCAGGTGAAGTCCACGGCTGGGACAGTTCCTGGGACAGTTCCTGGGGATTCATTCCCCTAGGATTTTTGACAGCATACGCTCTGAAGGTGGCCTTTCCTCTCCCAGGACATGATGTCACTCTCCAATCCTAAGCCTCAAATGGCTTGCTGATTTGCTGGGGTGACTATTTCCTGTACTCTGAGATCCCAGGTAATGAGAGCATTCTGCTGAGAACTGTGGGCAGCGTTTACAAGGAAAGCTGCTTCTATCAGTCAGGATGTGCTTGGTGGCAAGTAACAGAAAACACAACCCAAACTGGAGAACACAATAAAGGGGAGTTTATTGGCTCATATAACTGAACAGTCGCTGGATAGATTTCAGGTGAGGATGGATATAGCGACTCAACCATGTCACAAAAGACCTGGCTTTCTTTTTATCTCTTTTCTCCATTTTCCATGATGTCAAGTTCATCCTAAAGCTGGTTTCCCTCAAACAAGGAAAAAGATTATGACATCTCAGGAAGCATGTTTCTTTGCTCATTTCTAGCAGAAGAAGTAGCTGTCCCAAATTATTAACTGCAAGTCCCGAGCCTCTGATTGTATCATCTAAGGTCATATGCCCATCCCTGAACCAATCCTGTGGCCATGGGCAATGAGCAGACTGCAACTCGTTTTTGTTTTTGTTTTAATTGTTGGGTGTTTTACCTGAAGGTCCCTTACTGGTCCTGTTTCTGTGAGTGGCTGCAGCCATGGGAAGCAGGTGAGGGGAGCCAGTCCCCACAGGGAGGGCTCATCTCCCTAACATTCCCTTTCTATACAGAACTAACAGAGGGACACAGAGTCACTATTGTGGTTAGAAGTGGGCAGTATGGGAAGGGAGAGGAGCAAGCGGGGAGCAGGGGTGTCACTGAAAAAAATACAGACCCTCCCTAAACGGCATTAGCTGGGGGATACTTGGTCTGCTTCAACCCACAAAGAATCAGAAGCTCAAAAGCGAAGATGAAAAGACTATCTTCTTCCTGCTAGAATCCCCACAACCACTCAAGCATGGCAGAAAGGAGCAGCCTGCACCCCCAGAGGGAAGGGCTGGGGCTGCCAGATACTGCAGGCTGGTCAAGACAGTATTTCTGTCTATTAGATTGGGAAAAAAAAAACAGTCAAATAAAAAACAAATTGCTGTTGATAAAGCAATGAAATAGTTTTTTTCATGTATTACTGGTGACCAGTATCATCAATTCATTTAATAGATATCTATTGGGTATCTACTGTATACCAACCATTGTGTACTTTTCCCATATATACTCTAATCCATAAGGTTCAAAGTCTGAGTAGTAGGTTAGAATAGGTTAGCTATGGTAACAAATTAACTCTGGAATCCTAGCAGTTTACCTAGCAAATGTTCACTTCTTGCTCACTCAGTATACCTCTCTCAGGTTGGTAGAGAGAGGTTTACATGTCACTTCCCCTCACATTTCATTGGCCAGACTGGTCGCACAGACCTACCCGATGGTAAGGAGACTAAGAAGTGAAAATTTCTGTTTGCCCAAAAAGAGCAGAGAAAGAGATTTTGGTAAATATTAATGATGTCAACCACAATCCTTGATTAAGAAATCTTAACACCCAATGGAATAGCCTAAGGTACATAAAAAGCTCCATTCAGTAAAATGTTCATTGGTATTTGCTAGATTGAAAGAATCTTAAATGTTGAGTGATGAAATAGGTAATGGAATTACAGTTTATATACAATAGTTTATTATACATCATAAAAATGATACTTAATGAAGAATATATAATTATTATAAAATAGTAAAAATTGGGAAAAAAATGAAATTGACTACTGTGGTTACACCTTAAAAATATACCTAATAAAAAATATTCTTCAAAAACCCATAAAAATGTATTCACTCAATATTCATTCAATGGATACCTCCTAAACAGTAAGCCCTGCAAATCCAGAGGTAAAACACACTGTGTTTTGGCTTGGAGGTGTTAACAGTCTTATAAGAAAATTTTGGATGGGTAAAAGAAATCCCTGTCTAAAATCAGAACATTTATTCTAACAATTTTGTCATTGCACAAAAGAGTGCACTGCTATTCTTTTTTTTTAAGTTTATTTTGATATCATTAATCTACAATTACATGTGCAATATTATGGTGATTACACTACCCCCTTCATCAGGTCCCCCTGCACTGCTATTCTATTTTGACTTGAATCAGAGAATCAGAGATTTTGAGACAGTGAATCATCATTCATTCAACAGTTACCAAATGTGCACTGAGCAGGTAACAAAGATGATCCAGACACCAGCCCACGCTCCCTGACCTCAGAGGGCTTACATTCTAACTGGAATCCTGCATGTCAAACAAGCCTGCTGAAAGTTCCTAGTGCCTAAAATAATACCGAGCATATAGTTGGTACCCTATAAATTCTGGTGTTTTCCCAAAACCCATTCTATGTATAGGCTTCCCTTTTCTGTTAACGACATCTACATCCTTCATTGCTCGGGTAAAAAATGTGGAGCCATTCTTAATTCCTCTCTTTCTCTCACACCCCACGTCAAATCCATTAGAAAATCCTACAGATCCCACCTTCAAAAGATATTCCAGAATCAGACCACTTCTCATATCCTCCACCGCTGCCATCCTGACCCAAGCCACCATCATCATTTGCCTTGTTACTGCATGCTGGGGTCTGAATGTCCGTGTCCCTCCTAAATTCTTATGTTGGAACCTTTGCCCAGTCTGATGATATTAGGTATTAGACCTCATGAGTGCCAGTAGTGTTCTTATAAAAGAGGTCCCAGATTGCTCTGTGACCCCTTCCACTGTGTGAGGTCACAGCCGAAAGACAGCCATCTGGGCCCTCACCAGACAGCAAATATGCCAGGACCATGATCTTGGACATCCCAGCCTCCAGAACGTTAGACATAAATGCCTGCAGTGTATAAGACACCCAGTTTAAGGTAAATTTGTTCCAACAGCCCAGACAAAGACACTGCAGTACCCTCCTAACTGGTCTCCCGGCTTCTTCCTTGCCCCCACAGCCTTTCCCCACACAGCAGCCAGTGAGAGCTGCTTACATCCTGAGTCTTATCATGGTACTCCTCTGTTTGACTCTACGCACATCCCTCTGCTGTGCAGTCAAGTTCTTTGCGGCCTGTCTCCAGAACCTCTCAACCCTGTCAGACCCACAGTCTCCTTTTAGTAGCAAGTATTGTAAAACACATCCTTTACAGCCCAGAAAAGAATTTGGAGATAATATAATCTTCCTCTAAACATGATTAAAAAAAAGAATCTTAATGGCCTAAAGTAGAAAGCAGACATTAAAAGAAAATAATCTATAATAAAATACATATGTTAACTTGTAAACATTCATGCACAACTACGCTACAAGACAAAAACATCTCCATGAATTTCAGAAACAGCCACTACCAGATGGTGTCACCCCATTGGGAACCACTGGCCTTCACCCTCTGGTCTGCCTTCGTCTGTCTGACCTCAACACCAACCAACGTGCCCTTCACTTACTCTGTACCAGCCATGCCAGACCTCCCTACTGACTTTGGACCATGCAAGGCATGTTCCTGCCTGGGGTCTTTGCAACTGTGCTCTTCCTTCAGGGAACCACATAAGGCTAACCTCCTCACACCTTCAGCTCTTTTGCTCATATGTCCCTCTCTCAGTAGGGCCATCCCCGACCACCACCACCCTTCTTAAAATACCACCTCTCTTCCCAGAGAGCCCTCCCTGTCCCCATTTCCTGCTTAGTTTTCTCTATGCCACTTATCATCTGACATACTAGGTACTTTACTTATATGATTGTCTCTGTCTGCTTCATGAGGTTATAGATTTCTACTCTACTGTATCCTTCATCACATAAATGGGTGCCTGAACATAGTGGGTGTGCAACAAATATTTGCTGAATGCATGCAAACAAGAATGAGGGTATGCATTGTACACCTGAATGGATTGCTACAGACACCTAGCCACCACAGCGTTTTTCCAAATCACGTTCTTTACCTGCCCAGGGGCCTATACTCACTTCCCCAAAACTTCTCTCCCACATGCTTATGCTTGTTGCTTTCCACTGGATGCTTTCTCCATCCCCCACTTCAATGTTTCATCTGGCTTCTTCCCGCCTTGGGGTCACATCTGGATTATGGCTCTACCTCACTCCTGGGTGGGATCATATTGTGGCAGCTTCCTGGCCATGGCCATCTTGTCCTCCTTCTCTCCCTCTACCCTGTCTGCCTCCCCTCCACCTTCCCAAACACTCCATCACTTTGCCCACAAATGTACTTCCCCTAGGATGCCTGTCATATGCCTATCCATCCTTCAAGAGCAGGTTCAAATGCCTCATCCTTCCTCAAGGAGGCCTGATCCACTGTCCAGAAGTCAGTGTCATGCCCCAGGGGCCTAATACTTATCTGTCACTCCTTTGGCCCCCATCATATCTTTTGCTGTGTAAAATTTTATGTTTGCCTTATCCACCCCACCAGAGTTTAAATTAATTGTAAAGAGTAAGTCTTAGTCATCTCTTGCTTCTCCTGTACATGGTAGATGGTCAGTGAACATTAAATGTCAAGCCCTTAGTACAGTTCCTGGGACACAGTGAATGTTGTCAATGCCGGCTGGGGAGGTAGGCTGCAGCTCCCCCCAGGGAGGTCAGCTAGGTGGGTTTTGAGAGCCTGTGACACATCTGGGTCCTTATTTCTCACTGCCTGTGCCTCTCCCCACTGTAGCTGGTGCCCCCTGTTCCTGGCCAACCTGACTTCTGCAACTGTGCTCAGGCTTGCAGCTCCCCACCCCATGTGTCTGCAGACATCTTCCTCAATGCCTGTCACAGGAGCTGGATTGGATGCTTGTCAAGCTAATCCACAGATGGGGCCAACCCTCAACAAATATGGGTGGGAGTTTTTGGAAAAATGGCCCAGCCTCAACTTCCAGAGGGACAATTCTGAGAGATGCCCCCCCATGGTTTCTCAGCAGACCCCTCCTGGGATGGAGTCCCCGTGGACCCTGACAATAACCTGCTTTTAGGTTTTCTCTCTTCCCTGACTTACCTCCCCCACTCTTTAATTTGCTTTCTGCAATCAATCCCCGAAAGGAAAAGAACTCAAATCCTCATCATCACTCAACATCCGTGAAGAACAGCTTCCCAGGCTTTTCGTGTGACAAAGACCTACCATGCTCCCCATCCTGACACATCTTCCCGGTGGCCTATAAGCATTAGCTCCCTGGCACCACACAATCCTTGGGTTATCTGAGAGGCAAAAACTGGAGTGGGTAGGTAATGTCAAATTTATTCTAAGTTTGCCTCTATCCTTACAGAAATTGCTCCCAAGAAATAGTTGCAATGACCCACCACTTAAAAGCAAAGGCCCGACTCTCACTCTCAGATGTCATCAAGCACTTAGACCTTCATGAGGACGCATCCCCACCTTACACAGACCATCAGGCTGTAATGACACACAGGACCTGTTAGTTTGTGGCTCAGTTTTCTTGGTGCTGTGTGTGGTCATCAGTATTAACCAACGCCTGGTCCCTCTTCTCACTAGCACACAGCTAGATTACATTCCCTCAGCTTCCTCTGTATTAGGTGTGGACATGACTTTTGGCCAGTGGAATGTGAACAGAACTGACACACACACTTCCAGGTCTGGCCATTAAAACCTCTCGTGGATGATCCTCTGTGTCTTTTCTGACTCACTGCCTGGGAACAAATGGCCCCGAGGCATGGCAGAACTCATGGTGACAGCAGCTTGAGGCCCCAAATCACCATGTCAAAGGCGCCTATACTGGCTTGACTGTGAGAAGAGGTAATTTTTATTGGATTAAGTCATTGAAATCCCAGGGTTTGCTATAGCATCTAGTATTATGCCAGCCAGTACAAAAATTGGCGCCTAGAAACATAGTTGGCTTGGCTCAGCAGTTGAGTGGTAACTGGTGAGGAAAGTGATATGAGAAGCTAGAAAGAAGGGGTTTCTTTTGTACGGTGGTAAAACATCTGGGGAAACTTGTGCATTCAATGGCAGACGTTAATCCTTCTAAGCCTGTGGTTCTAGGGGAAGTGGTTGGGAAGAGTCAGAGTAAGAGGATGCGTTGCCTCTTCCAGGTCGCAGACTAAGTGAGGTAAGTGGGCACTGAGGGCACAGAACGTAGGAGGTGATCATTTGCATGACGCTGCTCTTAGCAAGGAATTCCAAGAAAGAGATGAGTTCAGGAAAGATTGGCTGGTTTTCAAACAGAAGTAAAAGTGCCTAGAGAGTCCAGAAACACAGTGTCTCAAGGGTTATAAAAGCCTACTACTTCTGGATCCCAAATAGTAAACAGTATTATTTGAGAGACAAAAGGCCCTTTCTGACTCAGGCTTACCAACAAAGATCTAATTAAGGATGTGACTTTCCCAGACATGCCTATTGTTCTAGACAGTCCCAAGACAGTTACTATTATGGAGAAAAAAAGAGAGGGAAGGAGGGAAGGAGGAAGGGAGGGAGAAAGAAGGCATAAATAAATGAAGCTTGAAAATTTTGGGAAAATCTTTGGGTAGGAACTTTTGCTCATGGGATTGTTGGGAAGTAAAGATTATTGCTTTCTAAGCTTTTAGGGGATAATTTTGTCAAATAAAAAGAAGGCCTTTGACAGTTAGAACCTTGAACCAACTCTTGAGTCTCCAAACTTGCACAAGCAGGAGGTGGGTCTCAAAAGCTGTTCAGCCCTCAAAGAGGTCGAGATCCCCAACACCCTTCTTATTGGCTCACAGGTGCCCATGGAAGATAACAGTTAAGGAAGCACCTTCTAGAGAGCAGATGGGGACCACAGAGAGCAAAGGACAGGGAATTCCTCCCAGAGAGAAAAATCAGGAGCAATGAGAAGGGATGGAAATGAGTGTGCTGTCTGCGTGGGAAGAAGGGTTAGTGAGTGAGGTTATTTGGTAGCCAAAGGGTGGACATTTGCTACTGTGAGTTTACCATTTCCTCCTTTAGCTGGAAATAGAGCTAGCCTGTATTTCTTAACACCTGCAGATAGAGGAGGCCATGTGTCTGAGTTCTGGAAAGTGGCAAGAACAGAAGATGTTCATTGCTTTCAGGCCTCACTCATTAAAAACCTCAGACAGATAATGCTCCATTTTTGTTCTCCATTTGCTGGCTGGAAGAGGATTTGGGGGCTCTACCGTATAGGAAATCTACGAGATGAAAGGAGTTTGGGTCCCTGAGCCTCCCACCAAACATGAATTTATATGCGGTGAGAAATAACTACCTATTGGATTAAGCCTATGTAATTGTATGGTTTGTCTTTGCCACACTGTCCTCATGAAACCTACCTTATAGGATTGTTATCAGCATTGAATGAGTTAATATGAAAAATGGTGCCACCTAAGTGTTGGCTACTCTTCTTTGCCTGAGAACAGGCACAAATCTATCATGAACTATGGGTTAGCAGAAAGCAGCAGAAGCAATGGAAAACAAAGTAAACTCATGGTATTATTCATAGCTTTAACTGGGAAATTTTGGCATCTAGAAGAGCCAGACCCCAATCCTTAGGCACATTCGAGTAATTATAATACCTAGTCTAATCTGTCCCCTGAACCAACCTGAATTCCATTCAATGCCATGCAAGTTTGAAAGTTAAAGAGCTATTTATTTTAGAATCCCTCAAACAAACCCATGACATTGCATTATGCAAATGTCTATATAACTTTAAGAGCTTAGCTTTATAGGGCTGAAAGAAAGGTAGAGACAATACAGTATAGCCTGCCACTGGAGCAGAATGTTAAGATCCATTTCTACCCAGCCAAGAGCATAGCTGCAAAACTAGCTAAGTCTGGTCCCCTACCAACCTCAGATTATAAAAAAAAGGAAAGGAAAATTGGGCGGTATGCCATACTTTATTTGACTGCATTCTAAAAGGAAAGTCAATTATTGACAAATTTTACTTACATCCTAAAACAAGTTTTTAACAAGCTTGTATTTTATATCAGGTTTTGTAGCTTTGTGATATTCTGAGAAGTTCCATTTAATTTATTTGGGCAAATACTTCTGAAGAGATTAGTAATTGCTTGGCTGCTTTTAGCATATTTGGGTCTGCAAAATATGATATTTACAGAATGTATGGTTTTCTATATAGCATATGCTTAACTAGTGCCATAACAAATGTTGTGCACGTAAATAAGAAGAAAGGGAACTATTACAGAAGGAAGACACTACTGACTTGGGAAATAAGAATATGCTCAAGTCCTGTGACCTTATTAATCAATGACAGGGTTTGAGGTGTAACAGTTATTATTGTTTAAAAGGTGGCAAAAATAGGATTGAATCATACAGCTGTTTGTGGATTTAAAATTATTTTTTGTAGGTCTGTGGGTAACCTCTCCCAATTTATCCAGCTATCACTTCTGATCTGGTTTATTTGTCACCCTCTCCAGGTTGGATTTCAAGGTCAGTGACAACCACCACTTCAGAATGTCATGACTTTCCACCCTGCTCCTCTTCCCAATTCAAAGTTCCAAGTCAAAGTCATTCATTGTACTTTGCTCCTCTCTGGATTCCAGAAATATGAATGACCCAGTCCTTTGCAGCATAATTCAATGACAAAAGATTATAAGCCTCATTACATAAAGAACTGCTACTAACCAATAAGAGAAGGCAAATATTCCAAAACTGTTGGGGGCCAAGCTACTCGTGCTGCTTGACAAAGTCCAGGCTCAAGGATGCCTTCAGATCTGGAGGCCTCCCAGCTGGCCCTTGTTATTTCCCACTATATTATTAACTTTCCCACGCGCTTCATTACTTGGAGCTCTAACAAAAAGTACACCATAATTCTCAGAAATATAACAAGAATTTACCCCCCTTTTATTTTCAGTTTTACTCCAAATACTTAAGGCAGGTAGCCAAAGCTCAAGGAAAGCTCACCCTACCTTTCCTGCTTACTCAGAAGAAACTCCCTCTTTGGAACCTATACAAGGTTGCCCCTTATTACAGCAGAGGAGTTTTATAAGAAATTACAGCATAAGGAGGACCCCCTCCTGACTCACCAATTGCCCAGAAAACAATTAGTAATAAGCTTCCTTTTCCCACTATAGAAGGACCCCTAATGTAGCTGTAGAAATTTTGAGTAGAAAATGGTACTTTTCTAAAGGTAAACGTAGCATGGGAAAAATTAATTGATGGACTCTGTTTCCCAGTCCTATTTCATATACCAGGGTTCATGATCTATACATGAATAGGTAGTTTTTGATTAATAGAACAATGGTTAGTGCAGTTCAAGTTTTTTTTTAATATATAGAAAAGAATTAAAAGAAATAGGCCCAGCTGGTGTTTGTTAAGTGAGAAACAAAAGGAAAGGTGTGTTAATCAGTAGAATGCTTACTGGAATAGAAATGGTTAGGGGGGAGTTGATAAGTAATCAAGGACAGAACAAACAAGACCAACACAGTCTTTAGGACCTAATTGCCCTTGCTATTGTTTTAATACCATGTAAGACTCCGCACCCCAGGACACTGGAGACCTCCGGAAATTGAGTTTAGAATTAGTTAATGGTTGTCTGTTAAGCTCCCCACTCAGAATTCTATTGATTGTTAACTTGTATAAAATAAACGACTACTAGCCTTATGCTAGGAGATGCTTGCACCTTAGTGTGGGTGTCTTCTCATTCGCCCACGCCATCTCACTCCCCTTCGATACCTCACCCCAGCTGGAGCTGGACTCCGACACAAAACTATGTAAAAGACGCAAATAGCAAATGCACAAATTATTAATACAACTAGCCAATAAACACTTGAAAAACTTGACTTTACTAGTAATCACACTAGTATAAGTTAAAATAACAAATATCATTTTTCTCCTATCAAAAGGAAAAAATTTTAAAGAGCAAAATAGTACTATGAGGGAATTCAGAAAGGAGCAGCTTCCCACATTGCTGGAAGAAATATAAACGGCATGGTGTTTCGAGAGGTCAGTGTGGCTTTATAAAGCAAATGGATTTAAACTGCGTATGTATTTGATATAACATTTCTTCATCTAAGAAATTTTTTTAGGAAATAATTATAGATGTGAGACAACTTCAGTCAGAAAGTCATTGCAGAGTTACCATTGTGGAAAACTGGAAATAAACTAGACATCCAAAAAGAGCGGTTAAATAAATGATGCTATGCCATTTTATAGACTACCATGTAACCACTCAAAATGATGCTTCTTAACAACCAGAAAGACGTTAAAAAGGGGAGAGGGCAGAGTATAAGGAAATACAAACATAAGCTTTTGATTTGTGTATGTGGTTGTGTGTGTGTGTTTCTAGCTATTTTCTATATCTGTATATCTATAATCATTTTCATATACATGTTCTGAAGGATGCTTCCCCAAAAGTTACTGGTTATCTCTGAGTGTTTAGATTAGGTTCATTGACATTATTTTGTTTAATCCTCACAACAACCATATGAGTTAGATTCTCCTCTTTTGCTGTTAAGGAAACCAAAGCTTAGAGAAGTTAAGAAACTTCCCCAAGATCACACAGCAACTAAGGGGCAAAGCCAGGTTCAGACTGCTTGACTCTAAGACCTGCATTATGCTTTTATTAAGGACATTGAGTGAATTATCTGTAATGCCAAATTTACTCAATATAAACAATAATACTTTAAGATTAGATCCCTCCCTGCTTTTTTAAGACTAAAATAACCATTTTTCAATGAGAAGATACTGTAAATGGTAACTCTTTTACTTTTTAATGTCCTTCGTTAGGATAACTAAAGGTTAAATAACCTTATGTCAATTCTCCCACTTTATTTTAATTGTGCTGGTCCTGAAACTCAAAAGTTAGGGAACCAGGGATGATTTGGGGAGCAGCATCTGTGAACCTCATGAGACTACATGTAAAATTATGGTTTTGTGTGACAATTTTTTTCTGGAGAGAGGCTCCATAGCTTCCTAGCTGATTTTCAAAATCACCCTGACTGAAGAGATTAAGAGACTCTTTGACTTTTCCCCCCTCTGATTATCCAACACCTCACACCAGGGCATGGGATGCCATCCCCTCTCCCATGGCCATGTGAAGAGGTGGGTGAAGGGCATTCCAGGAAGAACTGGCAAATCAAAGGCCTGATGGAGTTTAAGGGAGGAAGAAGGCTCATGGGGCTGAAGCAAAGCAAGGGACAGGCAAAAGGCAGGTGATGGCTGTATGGGTCAGCAACCCTGACAGAGGCCACTGCCTGCCAGGAGCCTCTTCAGGGTGATTTGCGGATTTGACAGCACGTAAGTATCAAGTAATAATTGTATTAGTCTCCTATTGTTGCTATAACAAATTACCACAAATGAAATGGCTTAAAACAACACACATTTATTATCTTACAGCTCCGGAGGTCATAAGTCTGACACAAGCCTCACAGGGATGAAATCAAGGTGTCACAGAGCTACGTTCCTACTGGAGGCTTTAGGGAGAATCTGCTGCCATGCCTTTCCCAACTTCTAGAGGCTCCCTGCATTCTTTGGCCTGTGGCCCCTTCCTCCAGCTTCAAAACCAGCAATCACAGCACTCTGACCTCTGCTGCCATCATCTTATCTCCTTGGACTCTGCCTCTTCTGCCCCCCTTCACTTATAAGAACTCCTGTGACCACATGGGGCCAAAGCAGATAATCCGGGAAAATCTCCCCATCTCAAGGTCCTTAACTTAACCACATCTGCAAAATCTCTTTTGCCGTGTAAAGTAGCCTTCACAGGTTCCAGAACTAGGATGGAATGTATTTGGGGGGCTGTTATTCAAACTATAATTACAATAACAACAGCACACGACTACGGACATTGGATGGCTGACTATTTTCATCATGTCAGGGCACTTTAAAAAAATTACCATATACCAATTACAGTGGAAAGCAGGCTTTAAACAGAAGAAAGCCATGATAATAACCACCACTTGCCTTGGAGAATGCTGGCCCCTCTGAGAGAGGCTATCCTCAGATTTCAGCCTCCACCTGCTCCCTACCCAGGCATGCTTGGGCAGAGTACAACTGCACAATGACAAGCAGTGGCTCTGGATACAACCTCATTTATGTTTTAAAATTTTACTTTCAAAAACTCTTTGTTATAGAAATCTCAAGCAAATACAAAAGTAGAAAATATAAGCCTCCATGTACCTATCACCTAGCTCCAACAATTATCAGTGTATATCATCTATGTTCCCATCAACCTCACTCCCCAGCTGGATTATTGGAAGCAAATCCCAGATATCATCATGTCAATCATATATAAAAACTTTATGTTTGATACTGTGAAGAGAAAGGTTGTAGGAAGTGGTGGTGGGAACAGGAGTGGAGGGGGCAGTGGTGGCAGCATAGAAGTAGGGAGGTGGGTCAGACAGGTTGGAGTAGGATAGCAGATGTGAAAAAAAAAGAGATTTTTTTGTAGATACATAGGGGCTATATTGTGGATGTAGAGCTGACAATGATAGCCAGTGGGTTGTACGCAGGCCACGAAGGAAAGAAGTGAGTCAAGGACGGCTCCTAGGGTATGGCAAACAATACTGTGTGTTTACCTAATTCTACTTGCTTGTCTTCCTGGACACAGAGCAGGACTACATTTCCCAGACTCCCTTGCAGCGAGGTGGGGCCATGTGACAGTCCAAGCTGATGAGATTTATGCAAAAACAGCATCTGCCACTTTCAGGCCTCAAACCTCCCACACCTTCCTCCATGTGCCCTCTTCCTTCTCTGCTGATCAGGTACAGAGGATCTAGGGCTCTGAGGCAAAGACCCTGGGAGAGTGCTAAAAAATTTAAGAAAAAATATAAGCTCAATTCTTTTTTATTATTAGATTCAACAGACCTAAAATTTTTCCATCAAACTGCTATAAACATTTGTGAACACTCGCAGTTCTATGATCATCTTGTCATGAACTGGTGCCAAAGAGTTCACCCACCAGCACTGGCCTGTGGACTGCATTTCAGTAACCTCTCACTGGAAGATGGCAGAGCCTGAGTCCTGAATGGCTGTGTGGAGCACAGGCATCCCCTTCCCCAACATTTCCTCCCCAGCCAGCCTACATGGGGCTGTGACACTATTAAGAAATAAACCTTTGTGGTGTTAAGCCAGAGATTCTGTAGTTGTTTGTTATGACAGCATACCTAACTAATTAGCACATATAGGGTCTTGGTCTGAACAACTTGGTAGATGATAATAATTGCTAAGGAAAGAATGAATATTTCTAAGCCGGACAGTGACATACCACAACTCGGCCTTCCTTCTGTTAAGCTGAACTGCTCGAAAGTATAATTTACCCTTACTAAATATTTTCTCAACTTATTTATTATAAGTTGGTCTCCACTCTTATCACTCTACTGGAACTGCTATGCTCGGTGCACGTATAGAGTGCCAACTATGTAACAGTTCAGAAGTACCTCCTCTGTAGACACTTGACGCTCAGGAAGAGATAGTTGTTCTGACATCAGTGATTGCATGTCACTAGTTTTATACCGAATTATATTAAACAAGGGCAGAGACCATTTGCGTAAAATGGATGGATTCTGCCCCATACGACAGTCATTTCTTACTAATTCTATAACCATGGAGCTCTGTGGGTCCTTGACAGCAAGCATGGTATTCCCTTTATTTATACCACCCTGAACACTACCACCTAACTGGGGCTTATCATGAATCCTCCTTAATAAGTGTTGCTGACCGACCCACCCACTCACCCACTTCCTCAGTGAAGCACGAGTAACCTACAGGTAAAGTTCTAAGTTCTAGCCAGAGTTTTTCAAGAACTTCAGTGCTCTTCTGTGCCCTGAGAGTGGCCAGGGGAAAGCTAGCAAGGAAGTTTTGTTGGTACCTTTGTTTGTTCTGGTAGTGTTTTTTTAAGAAAATATCCCACTGAGGAGTGTAAAACCAGACCTGTTAACTGACCTCAGGCACAGTCAGGACCCAGAGTGAAATTTTTTCTTTAAAAAAAGATGAATCCTCAAGACTGCGGTTCATTCATTCAACAAACATTTACTGAGCATCTGCTATATGCCAGCACTAGTTAGATGCTGAGGATACAGTAAGAAACAAAAGGAGACACCATCCCTGCTTGTATTCGTTTCCTAGGGCTACATAACAAAGTACCACAAACTGGGTGGCTTACAACAGAAATTCATTCCCTCACAGTTCTGGAGGCTAGAAGTCCAAAGTCAAGGTGTTGGCAGGGCCACACTCCCTCTGAAACCTGTAGGAGAGAATCCTTCCTTGCCTCTTCCTAACCTCTAGTGGTTTCTCAGCCAGGTAGCGTTCCTTGGCTTGCAGCTCCATCATTCCAGTCCACCTTTGTCCTCACATCCTCACATTGCATTTTCCCTGTGTGTTTCTGCCCTGGCTCTTCATTTTTTATAAGGACACCAGTCATATTGAAGTAAGGAACCCCCCCCCACCCCGTCTACTCCAGTATGACATCATCTTAATGAATTACCTTGGCAACTACTGTTATTTCCAAATAAGGTCACATTCTGACATACGGGGAGTTAGAACATTGATATATTTTGGGGTGGGGGGGACACAGTTCAGCCCTTAACACTGCTCTTCTGGAGTTTACAGTTTAGGAAGGAACCATATAGTAAATGCATTTTCACACAATTACATATGAAAATGCCATTTGTGGTAAATGCTCTGATGGTAATAAGAACAGTTAGACATTGTAACAGGAGAAGTCAAGCTCAGGTCGAAGGAGGTGGTCAGGAAAAGTTTCTTTGAGAAAGGGGCACTTAAACTGAGGCCCCAAGGGTTTTCAGACCTGGAGCATTCCTAGGTAGGGGAATGGCACACATGGAGCCCCAGTCTGAGGAGAAATTTGACAAGTAGCCATAAAGGGTCCTCCACAAAGGGTGACTAGAGAAAACCTGAGAAGAAAGTCTCCCTTACGTCTCTTCAGTAACATGAATGGCCCAAATGGTTGTGTGTGAGTAGGAAATTCAGTTCCTCCGCTGAGTCTATGAAAGAAAGAAGGTCTGCCTTATCATCAGGCTGTCCTATTATTTAAGTGGTTGTTCTGTTTAGTCTTTTCAAGGACCACACTGAGTGAGCCAAAGTTCATTTGCAGTCTTCTCCCTCTGGGAGCTGGCTGAGGCCGCTCGCGTTGTGTCTGACTAGGTAGATGTGAGAGTCACTTCCAGTTTGAAACGTTTGAGAGAAACATGTATTTACGAGATTTCTAAATTAGTGAAAATCAACTGGAGGGTATGATTTCAGTCAGTTGCTGCTGGAATCTTTGTGAGTTTTCAGCCCAACACTGTTCAGTGAACAAAACTCTGAAAGTACACTATTATGCTTTCTAC
Organism: Smutsia gigantea; assembly: GCA_032199065.1. Classification (NCBI taxonomy): domain Eukaryota; kingdom Metazoa; phylum Chordata; class Mammalia; order Pholidota; family Manidae; genus Smutsia; species Smutsia gigantea. Next base: position 12,852 of record JAVSCE010013560.1, on the reverse strand, counting down.
CACCCGCTCAAAAAGTCTCCTAAACCCAGCAATCCTTAAGGGAGTTAAGACTTCCTGAAGTAGTAGACAAAGGATTGAGTGTTAGCACCTCGGCCAGGTTCAGATTACCTCTGAAGGCAACTGGGCCACAGGACATGGCACGTATTTTTAGAGCTCCTTGGGGAGAAGAGGCAGGCCCGCTGCCCCTGGGAAGGCTGTGCTGTGGCGGGGTGTGGTGGGAAGTCACCCTCCCTCTTTGGGGACAGTGTCCCACCCTAAGCCGGATAGTGACATACCACAACTCGGCCTCCCAATTTCACCCACTGGCCTCTACTTCCCATATCCTTTAAGGTCAGAGAGAGCCAAGCCAACAGAGGTGACTCTGCAGCCTCACAGGAAGCCAGAGCTGTGAGAATAAGGATGTGCCATCCCATGCACATCCCTGAGGAGCTCTCCATGCACGGCGCGAGGTCTGCTTCCGGACCAGCATCCAGCTCTGAAGCTGAGGGCCAGGTGGTGCTGGAGTTGGCCCACTACCCCTCCTCTATCACATTTTCCAGGAAGGGGTGGGTAGGAACGGGTGGTAGGTGGGAACATGGTCAGCAATGCATGTTGGTGTTTTTGAGCAGGAGCCAGAGCATTGTGTGCTTCAGGGGGCCTGGCAGACTGCCTCCACCAAGGGAGACATACATGACAAGACTGCCACCCAGCCTATGGTGGATTTGTTTGAACTTTGCAGGATAGGATGGGCTCGGGTGTGATTTCCATCATGAGGTTCTAGCCTCTTTTTTTCTCCTTCAGTCTTTAAGAAATGAAACAGAAGGGCTGAATGGCTGGCTAGATAAAGAGAGAGGGTACGGTTAATTATGTCTTAGCAATGATTTCCAGGGATTAGAAGTCGACAGTTCTTTAACTCATCCAGTACTTGAGTCTAGGTCTTAGCCAAGGCAGGTGCGCATCAGTAATGGTGGTCCAGCCTGCAGCCAGGGGAACACGATCGGGCTGTGTTGAGTTTCTAATTACAAAACCACTATTCCACTGTGGTTAGACTTCTTCCTCACATAGCCTTCATTGGCCTAATAATAACTCAGAAGAACAAAAGCAAAAGGAGAATGTCAAAATCCAGAGTGGCCAACTTCTAGCAACTCTCTGGGAAGTTTTCCCCCAAAACAGGTCCTGCCAGCACAAAACTATTCTTAAAGAGCTGGGCTGGTGCAGGAGTGGGTTGAGCTTAGTTAGCCCCCGGCACGTGCCATCCAATCATAGCTTGTTTCCATTTGGAAGCGTCCATGCTGCAGGCAGTGCCCCACTTGGTGTAAACCACAGGGGTTACTGCTGTCACCAGCAGGGTGTTGACAAACAAAACCAGGCCCAGGGCCATTTGTGACACATTTGAGGCTTGTGGCAGTTGAAGCTGTACGATCATCTGGGAGACTGAGTAACCTCAGGGGAGAAGGCTGATGGGGTAGAGCATGACCCTGAGAAGACCATCCATTCTCTGAACTCACAATCCAGGCATATCTCTAATCCCATCAGCTGGAATTTCAATGATTCCTTCATAGGTTGCCAGATATACCAAATATATAAAAATACAGGCTGTCCCATTCAATTTGAATTACAAATCAGCAATGAACACTCTTTTAGTATAATTATGCCCCAAATATCCCATGGGATACACTTATGCTTAAAAAGTATTTATTCTTAAAACAACGGTAGATTCACACAGACACTGAGAAGTGACTGCCGATTACCACAGGGGAGGAGTTGGGGTGGGTGAAATAGGTGAAGGGAATAAAGAGGCACAAAATCTCAATCATAACATAAGTTAGTCACAGGAATGAAAGTATAGCATACAGAATATAGTCAATAGTTCTGTAACATCTTTCTAGGTTGACAGGTAGTAACTAAAAAAATTAGGGTGAGAATTTAATAATACAGATAACATTTGAATCACTATGTTGTATACTTGAAACCAATATAATATTGTATATCAACTATACTTCAAAAAACCCTAAAAATATAATTAAAAAATCAATATAATCATTAACATTAAGAAGTTATAAGAAAAAGCATGCTTTTTCCTAAAAAAAATGCTGAATAAAAGTGCTCAATACATTTTTTTAAGTATTTGTTTTTTATCTAAAATTCAAATTCAACAGGGTATCTTGTGTTTTCTTTGATAATTCTTACCCAGGTGTAGGATGCCTCCAGAAGCTTCTACTGAAGGCAGAAGTGAAAGGAAAACCACCACAAATGCTGGTTTCTTTATTTGATAATTAGCATTTAAATTATTTCTGAGCTCTTGTCAGACTCCACCAGTGTCTGCTTATGGGATGCCTATGGGATGAACAAGTTAAAGTATAGAACCTGAATGGCCAGTTGTTACCAACTCAACCAAAGGGACTCTTCACAGAAAAGAAGAGTTGTCCTTCTTTAAAAATTAAACCTTCAGGGCCCACAGACACATGAAAAGATGCTCTTCATCACTAATCATCAGGGAAATGCAAATCAAAACTACAATGAGATATCACCTCATACCAGTCAGAGTGGCTGGTATCAAAAAGACAAGAAATAACAAGTGTTGGTGAGGATGTGGAGAAAAGGGAAGCCTCCTTCACTGTTGGTGGGATTGCAAATTGGTGTAGCCATGGTGAGGATGTGGAGAAAAGGGAAGCGTCCTACACTGTTGGTGGGATTGCAAATTGGTGTAGCCATTATGAAAAGAGACATGGAGGTTTCTCAAAAAACTAAAAATAGAAATACCATACTACCCAGCAGTTCCACTTCTGTATATTTACCCAAAGAAAACAAGAATATTTATTTAAAAAGATATATGCACCCCTATGCAGCATTATTTAAAATAACCAAGATATGGAAGCAACCTAAGTGTCCATCAATAGATGAATGGATAAAGAGGTGTTGTATTATATACATACAATGGAATATTAGCCACAAAAAGGAATGAAATCTTGCCATTCACAACCTGGTTGGGCCCGGGGGTTTATGCTTAGTGAAAAAAGTCATACAGAGAAGACAAATATCATATGATTTCACTTATATGTGGAATCTAAAAAACGTATTAAAAAAAACAGAAATAGACGCATACATACAGAAAACAAACTAGTGATTGCCAGAGGGGAATGGGTAGGAGGTTACACAAAATAGGTGAAGGGGATTGAGAAGTACAAACTTGGTTATAAAATAAATAAGTTGAGAGTTCTGGGAAGATGGCGGCGTGAGCAGGGCAGCGGAAAGCTCCTCCCAAAACCATATATATTTATGAAAATACAACAAATAACATCTATTCCTAAAAGAGAGATCAGAAGATACAGGACAGCACCCAGCCTGCATCTACACCTGAGAGTACTCAGCACCCCGTGAGGCAGGTAAGATACAGAGCCGCGTCCTGGCAGGACCCGAGCACTCCCCCATCCCAGTGCACTGGTGGGAGGAGAGGATTCAAAGCCCGGAGGGAGTGGCAGTACACGCCCGCGAAATAACCAGCCCTGGTGATCTGCGCCGAGAGCACTGACACATATCACATGGTGTATCGGAGATTGGAGAGACAGAGGGTGCAGGATCTAAGCGGAGGAACACACCGGGTCCTTGCAGCCAGCTCCCCAGGACAAAAGAAAAGCATATGCTTTTTTGTAGCGGTCATAAAGAGACAGGGGCCCAACGGAGGAGCAGGATCGTCTCAGCACACTCAGCCCAGCAGGCTGGGATTCCTCAGGAATTTTGGACCCCTTGGTTGGCGACTGGGAAAACGTTGCCGCACTGAGATGTCCCACAGAGATCAGCAGCCTCCCATAGGTTCCTGCGCCGACTAGAGCTACAAAGGCCCTGCAGAGTGGCGCGGCCACAGCTGCGGAACAGTGGAGCAACAGCGCCACCTACACCATCTTCACAGAATCTACTCCTGGCAGGTGTCTTTTTGTTTTTTTGGGTTTTTTTTTCTCCTTTTAAAAAAAAGTCTTAAAGAGCCCAGCTGACATACGTGGCACCTACCAGCAACCACTTCTATCACCATGAAAAGACAGGAATATGGGACAAAGGTTATCCAGACCCAGACACCACAGAGGGAGTCTGAAGGGATGGAAATGCACAATCTTCCTGAAAAATAATTCAGAATAAAAGTCACAACCATGCTGATGGATATACAGAGAAATATGCAAGAGCTGAGGGAGGAAGTGAGGGAAGTCAGAAAAGACAATGGAGAAATGAGACAAGCCATCGACGGGCTTAGCAGCAGACTGGACGAGATGCAAGAGACTGTTAATGCAATAGAAATCAGAGAACAGGAATACAGAGCAGCTGAGGCAGAGAGAGATAAAAGGATCTCTAGGAATGAAAGAATATTATGAGAACTGTGTGACCAATCCAAACGGAACAATATTCGCATTATAGGAGTACCAGAGGAAGAAGAGAGAGAAAAAGGGATAGAAAGTGTCTTTGAATAAATAATTGCTGAAAACTTTCCCTCGCTGGGGAAGGAAATAGTCTCGCAGTCCACGGAAGCCCACAGATCTCCCAACACAAGCGATCCAAGGAAGAAAACACCAAGACACATAATAATTAAAATGGGAAAGATCAAAGATAAGGACAGACTATTAAAGGCAGCCAGAGAGAGAAAAAAGATCACCTACAAAGGAAAACCCATCCAACTATCATCAGACTTCTCAACAGACACCTTACAGGCCAGAAGAGAATGGCATGATATATTCAACGTAATGAAACAGAAGGGCCTCGAACCAAGAATATTGTATCCAGCACGATTATCATTTAAATATGACTGGGGGATTAAACATTTTCCAGACAAACGAAAGTTGAGAGAGTTTGCCTCCCATAAACCACCACTACAGGATATCTTAAAGGAACTGCCCTAGAGGGAAGCACTCCTAAGGCTAAAAAGATGTCACCAGAGAAAATAAATCATAGCAAAGAAAGCAGACCATTCAAATACTAACTACAGGCAAAGAATAAAACACCTAGTATATAAAAAAATGGAGGAGGAAGAATAAGAAGGGAGAGAAATAAAGAAACATCACACTGTGTTTACAATAACTTAACAAGAAAGTTAAGTTAGATTGCTAAATAGTAAAGAAGCAACCCTTGAACCTTTGGTAACCACGAATCTAAAGCCAGCAATGGCAATAAGTACATATCTATCCATAATCACCCCAAATGTAAATGGACTGAATGCACCAATCAAAAGACACAGAGTAACAGAATGGATAAAAAAGCAAGACCCATCTATATGCTGCCTACAAGAAACACACCTCAAACCCAAAGCTATACACAGACTAAAAGTGAAGGGATGGAAAAACATATTTCATGCAAACAACAAGGAGAAAAAAGCAGGTATTGCAGTACTTGTAACAGACAAAATAGACTTCAAAACGAAGAAAGTAGCAAGAGACAAAGAAGGACATTACATAATGATAAAGGGGTCAGTCCAACAAGAGGATATAACCATTATAAATATATATGCAGGACTTCCGGGAAGATGGCGATGTGAGCAGGGCGGCAGAAATCTCCTCCCAAAACTATATATATCTATGAAAATACAGCAAATACAACTATTCCTAAAAGAGAGACCAGAATACACAGGAAAGTGCACAGCGTGCAGCTACACCTGAGAGGACATGGCACCCTGCGAGGCGGGTAAGATACAGACCTGTGACCCAGCGAGATCTGAGCACTCACCCACCCCAGTGCACCGGCAGGAGGAGAACATTCAGAGCCGGGAAGGAGTGGAAGTACACCCCGCGAAATAACCAGCCCCGGTGACCTGTGCGGGGAGCACTGGCACACATTGCGCGGTGTAGCAGAGATTGGAGAGACAGAGGGTGCAGGATCTGAGCGGAGAACGTGCCAGGGTGCTTGCAGCCGGCTTCCGGGAAGAAAAAAAAAGAAAAAAGAAAACTGCACACTTTTTTCAGCGGTCTTAAAGAGAAAGGAGGCCAGCGGAGGAGCCGTATCACCCCGGCACACTCAGCCCAGCAGGCTGGGAGTCCTGGGGAGTTTCAGACCCCTTAGCTGGCGACTAGGAAAGGGTGGCCGCACTTAGACTTCTCACAGAAATCAACAGCCTCCCATTTGTTCCCACCCCGGCCAGAGCTATAAAGGGCCCTGCGGAGCAGCGTAGCCACAGCTGCGGAATAGTGAACCAACAGCGCCACCTACAGCATCCCCACAGACTCTACTCCTGGTGGGCGTTTTTTTCTTTTTTTGTTGCTTTGTTTCGTTTTCTTGTTTTGTTTTTGTTTTTTCTTCTCTTTCTTTTTTCTTTTCTTTTCTTTCTTTTTAATCTTTTCTTTCTTTCTTTCTTTTTTCTTTTTTCTTTTTGAAGTCTTAAAGAACCCAGCTGACATACGTGGCAACTACCAGTGACCATTTCTATAGCCATGAAAAGAGAGAGGAATATGGTCCAGACTAAAATCAACCAGACAATCCCAGAGAGGGAGCCTGAAGGGATGGAAATGCACAGTCTTCCAGAAAAAGAATTCAGGATAAAAGTCATAACCATGCTGATGGATATACAGAAAAATGTGCAAGAGCTGAGGGAGGAAGTGAGGGAAGTGAGGAAAGACAATGCAGAAATCAGAGAAGCGATCGACGGGCTTAACAGCAGACTCGATGAGATACAAGAGACTGTTAGTAGAAAAGAAAACAGAGAACAGGAATACAGAGCAGCTGAGGCAGAGAGAGATAAAAGATCTCTAGGAATGAAAGAATATTAAGAGAAATGTGTGACCAATCCAAACGGAACAATATTCGCATTATAGGAGTACCAGAGGAAGGAGAGAGAGAAAAAGGGATAGAAAGTGTCTTTGAAAAAATAATTGCTGAAAACGTTCCCATGCTGGGGAAGGAAATAGTCCCACAGTCCACGGAAGCCCACTGATCTCCCAACACAAGGGACCGAAGGAAGACAACACCAAGACACATAATAATTAAAACGGAAAAGATCAAAGGTAAAGGCAGAGTATTAAAGGCAGCCAGAGAGAGAAAAAAGATCACCTACAAAGGAAAACCCATCCAACTATCATCAGACTTCTCAACAGACACCTTAAAGGCCAGAAGAGAATGGCATGATATATTTAACGTAATGAAACAGAAGGGTCTCGAACCAAGAACATTGTATCCAGCATGATTATCATTTAAATATGACAGGGGGAGTAAACATTTTCCAGACAAACGAAAGTTGAGAGAGTTTGCCTCTCATAAGCCAACACTACAGGATATCTTAAACGGACTGCTCTAGAAGGAAGAACCCCTAAGGCTAAAAAGATGTCACCAGAGAAAATAAAATCATAGCAAAGAAAGCAGACTATCCAAATACTAACTAAAGGCAAAGAATAAAACACCTAGTATATAAAGAATGGAAGAGGAAGAATAAGAAATAAACATCAGACGGTGTTTACAATAACTTAACAAGAAAGTTAAGTTAGATTGTTAGATAGTAAAGAACCAACCCTTGAACCTTTGGTAACCACGAATCTAAAGCCAGCAATGACAATAAGTACATATCGATCAATAATCACGCTAAATGTAAATGGACTGAATGCACCAATCAAAAGACACAGAGTAACAGAATGGATAAAAAAGCAAGACCCATCTATATGCTGCTTACAAGAGACTCACCTCAAACCCAAAGATATACACAGACTAAAAGTGAAGGGATGGAAAAAGATATTTCATGCAAACAACAAGGAGAAAAAGCAGGTGTTGCAGTACTTGTATCAGACAAAATAGACTTCAAAACGAAGAAAGTAGCAAGAGATAAAGAAGGACATTACATAATGATAAAGGGGTCAGTCCAACAAGAGGATATAACCATTATAAATATATATGCACCCAACCCAGGAGCGCCAGCATATGTGAAACAAATACTAACAGAATTAAAGGAGGAAATAGACAACAATGCACTCATTTTTGGAGACTGCAACATACCACTCACTTCAAAGGACAGATCAACCAGACAGAGAATAAGTAAAGACACAGAGGCACTGAACATCACACTAGACCAGATGGACCTAACAGACATCTACAGAACTCTGCACCCAAAAGCAGCAGGATACACATTCTTCTCAAGTGCACATGGAACATTTTCCAGAATAGACCATATACTAGGCTACAAAAAGGACCTCAGTAAATTCAAAAATATTGGAATCCTACCAACCAACTTCTCAGATCACAAAGGTATAAAACTAGAAATAAATTTTAGAAAGAAATCAAAAAGGCTCACAAATACATGGAGATTTAACAACATTCTCCTAATTAACCAATGGATTAATTACCAAATCGAAACAGAAATCAAAGAATATATGGAGACTAATGACAACAACAACACAAAGCCACAACTTCTGTGGGACGCAGCAAAGGCAGTTCTAAGAGGAAAGTATATTGCAATCCAGGCCTATTTAAAGAAGGAAGAACATTCCCAAATGAATAGTCTAAAGACACAATTACTGAAATTGGAAAAAGAAGAACAAATGAGGCCCAAAGTCACCAGAAGGAGGGACATAATAAAGATTAGAGAAGAAATAAATAAAATTGAGAAGAATAAAACAATAGAAAAAAACAATGAAACCAAGAGCTGGTTCTTTGAAAAAATAAACAAAATAGATAAACCCCTAGCCAGACTCATTAAGAGAAAAAGAGAATCTACACACATAAACAGAATCAGAAATGAGAAAGGAAAAATCATGACGGACCCCACAGAAATACAAAGAATTATAAGAGAATATTATGAGAATCTATATGCTAACAAGCTGGAAAACATAGAGGAAATGGACAACTTCTTAGAAAAATACAACCTTCCAAAACTGACCAAGCAAGAAATAGAAAAACTAAACAGACCAATCACCAGCAACGAAATTGAAGCGGTAATCAAAAAACTACCCAAGAAAAAAACCCCCAGACCAGATGGATTCACCTCTGAATTCTACCAGACATATAGGGAAGAAATAACACCCATTCTCCTTAAAGTTTTCCAAAAAATAGAAGAGGAGGGAATACTTCCAAATTCATTCAATGAAGCCAGCATCACTCTAATACCAAAACAAGGCAAAGACCTCACCAAAAAGGAAAATTACAGTCCAATATCCCTGATGAACGTAGATGCAAAAATACTCAACAAAATATTAGCAAACCGAATTCAAAAATACATCAAGAGGATCATACACCATGATCAAGTGGGATTCATCCCAGGGATGCAAGGGTGGTACAACATTCGAAAATCCATCAACATCATCCACCAAATCAACAAAAAGAAGAACAAAAACCACATGATCATCTCCATAGTTGCTGAAAAAGCATTTGAAAAAATTCAGCATCCATTCATGTTTAAAACTCTCAACAAAATGTGTATAGAGGGCAAGTACCTCAACATCATAAAGGCCGTATATGACAAACCCACAGCTAACATCATACTTAATAGCGAGAAGCTGAAAGCTTTTCATCTAAGATCGGGAACAAGACAGGGTTGCCCACTCTCTCCACTGTTATTCAACATAGCACTGGAGGTCCTACCATGGCAAACAGACAAAACAAAGATATACAAGGCATCCAGATTGGTAAAGAAGAAGTCAAATTGTCACTATTTGCAGATGATATGATACTGTACATAAAAAACCCTAAAGACTCCACTCCAAAACTACTAGAACTAATATCTGAACTCAGCAAAGTTTCAGGATACAAAATTAACACACAGAAATCTGTTGCTTTCCCATACACTAACGATGAACTAACAGAAAGAGAAATCAGAAAAACAATTCCATTCACAATTGCATCAAAAAGAATAAAATACCTAGGAATAAACCTAACAAAGGAAGTGAAAGACCTGTACTCTGAAAACTACAAGACACTCCTCAGAGAAATTAATGAGGACACTATCAAATTGAAATGCATCCCATGCTCTTGGCTAGGAAGAATAAATATTGTCAAAATGGCTATACTATCTAAAGCAATCTACAGATTCAACGCAATCCCTATCAAACTACCAACAGCTTTCTTCAATGAACTGGAACAAATAATTCTAAAATTCATATGGAACCACAAAACACACGAATAGCCAAACCAATCCTGAGAAGGAGGAATAAAACAGGGGGAATTACGCTCCCAGACTTCAAGCTCTACTACAAAGCCACAGTAATCAAGACAATTTGGTATTGGTACAAAAACAGACCCACAGACCAGTGGAACAGAATAGAAAATCCAAACATTAACCCAAACATATACACTCAATTAATATTTGATAAAGGAGCCTTGGATATACAATGGGGAGATGACAGCCTCTTCAGCAGCTGGTGTTGGAAAACTGGACAGCTACATGTAAGAGAATGAAAATGGACTACTGTCTAGCCCCATACACAAAGGTAAACTCAAGGTGGATCAAAGACCTGAATGTAAGTCATGAAACCATAAAACTCTTAGAAAAAAACATAGGCAAAAATGTCTTGGACATAAACATGAGCGACTTCTTCATGAACCTATCTCCCCAGGGAAGGGAAACAAAAGCAAAAATGAACAAGTGGGACTGTATCAGGCTGAAAAGCTTCTGTATAGCAAAGGACACCATCAGTAGAACAAAAAGACATCCTACAGTATGGGAGAATATATTCATAAATGACGAATCTGATAAGGGGTTGACATCCAAAATATACAAAGAACTCACGCACCTTAGCAAACAAATAGCAAATGATCCAATTAAGAAATGGGCAGAGGACATGAATAGACACTCTCTAAAGAAGAAATGCAGATGGCCAACAGCCACATGAAAAGATGCTCCATATCGCTAATCATCAGAGAAATGCAGATTAAAACCACAGTGAGATATCATCTCACACCAGTGAGGATGGCCAACATCCAAAACACAAACAACAACAAATGTTGGCGAGGATGTGGAGAAAAGGGAACCCTCCTACACTGCTGGTGGGAATGCAAATTAGTTCAACCATTGTGGAAAGCAGGATGGAGGTTCCTCAAAAACTCAAAATAGAAATACCATTTGACCCAGGAATCCCACTCCTATGAATTTACCCTAAGAATGCAGCAGCCCAGTTTGAAAAAGACAGATGCACCCCTATGTTTATCGCAGCACTATTTACAATAGCCAAGAAATGGAAGCAACCTAAGTGTCCATCAGTAGATGAATGGATAAAGAAGATGTGGTACATATACACAATGGAGTATTATTCAGCCATAATAAGAAAACAAATCCTACCATTTGCAACAACATGGATGGAGCTAGAGGGTATTATGCTCAGTGAAATAAGCCAAGCCGAAAAAGACAAGTATCAAATGATTTCACTCATATGTGGAGTATAAGAACAAAGAAAAAAACTGAAGGAACAAAACAGCAGCAGACTCACAGAACCCAAGAACGGTCTAATAGTTACCAAAGGGAAAGGGACTGGGGAAAATGGGTGGGAAGGGAGGGATAAGGGGGAAAAAGGGGCATTACGATTAGCAGATGTAATGTTGGGGGGGCACGGGGAGGGCTGTACAACTCAGAGAAGACAAGTAGTGATTCTATAGCATCTCACTATGCTAATGGACAGTGACTGTAATGGGGTTGGTGGGGGGGACCTGATGAAGGGGGTAGTTTAATAACCATAATATTGCACATGTAACTGTAGATTAATGATACCAAAATAAATTATTTAAAAAAAAGATTATGTGTAAAAATAAATAAATAAATAAATACGTCACAGGGATTAAAAGTACAGCATAAGGAAAATAGTTAATACTATTGTAATAAGTTGGCAGAGTGACAGACGCTAACCACACTTATTATGAACAACATTTCCTAAGGTGTTTAAGTGTTGAATCACTGTGCTGTATGCCTAAAACTGACACAATATTGTATGTCAATTATACTTCAATTAAAAAATTTTTTTCTAATATTTTCTAACTTTTCACACAAAATAATATTGATATATGGGATAATATATAAGACTACAACATCTTTGCATATGTATGTACAGTAGTATAATAATAAAAAGGATGTATACATATACAAAAAATTACACCTTTAGGTAACTTCATCTCAACAGTAAGCTGGTGCCTCAGTGACCGAATGCCCCAGCCCCGTGCCCTTTCCGCACCTTTGGGAGCACGCTCACCCTGTAGACTGGTGGGCTTTTCCTTCCTTGTGCTCTCAGCGTCTGTACTGGAGCTGTGAGGACAGCACACCCCAGTTGCTCCCCCTTGCTATCTCCCTATTCCTCCATAGGCATATTCCCCTGAACATGTTTACCTGAGAATCTGGACCAATATTTAGTGGGAAAAGCAATTAAGTTTTTTATTGAGGTGAAGTTCACATAACATAAAATGAACCACTTTAAGGTGTACAATTCAGTGGCATTTAATACATTCACAGAATTGTGCATCCGCCACCTCTCTTCAGTTCCAAAACATTCTCACCACTCCAGAAGGAAACCGCGAACCCCTGAAAGCAATCTCCAGCAACTCTTCAGGTCTCTCCAGACACGTAAGGACTTCCTGCCGGCAGGCCGAGGGAGGCAACGCGAGGAGGGGCGGCAGCTCTCAGGTGCAGTCCAGGACGAGACTGGTTTATGAGCCTGATCGCAGGCCTTTAATAGGTTTGTAAATGGAGGTTTCACAATTAAAGGGCCCTAGGAAGACAGGTGTGAGAATGAAATGAGTCTGGCTGACGGCGTGTGATTCAGGGCAGAGCTTGCCAGGGAGAACTGGCAGAAGCTCCAGGCTGTGGAAGAACGTGGAAGTGAGCCATCTGCATAAAAGGATGTCTTGTGGAAAGGTGTAAACCTGCTTACAGATCACATTCTTGGGGAACAGGGTAAGGGAAGGGGCACCAAAAAGGTGCAGATTTGGGCTTGGGCT